>CATIWR010135604.1:0-21700 GCA_949677035.1 Omphalea diandra | reverse complement strand
ATTTTTTATAGTTTTTATATTGTGACAAATTATATTTATATATATATATATATATATATATATATATATATATATATATATATATCATGGGTCATCATTGATCACCGACATTTATCATCAATCATCTAAAACTAATAATAGTCCCTAACAATCAATAGGAATAATAAAAGTTTTTCTATTAATGTATTTTTTTTCTCAATTAAGTAATAAATAATATAAATATAAATTATTTATAGTCTAAAATTTATTATGATGTTATAAACTAAAAAATATATTTCAAGCATAAAAAATATATATATATATATCTTTTAAAAAATATTTTTTTATTTTTTAAAATATTTTCATAAATAAATTATTTTGTGCTGATCAATAATTTACAAAACTAAACTTTCATTATTAAAATCACATTATAAGTTTGAGGTGGTTAGAATAAATTGATTACAAAGTAAATAATTCTATCTTTATATGTCATTCAAACATTAATAAGTAGTAATGAGCTCACATGTGAGACCATCATCATTAATTATTTAATGGCTCCCCATGCCATGGACCACCTTCAATCTTTTCTCTTCTATTATAGGATCAGGATGGATAATCCTTATAGCTTGTGTCAAAGAAAAGATATTTAATTGGAAGGTAGAGTACTTGATCTGTAAATTGATTTATACAATTTAATAGATATCATTATCATTTCATTGTTGATACAATAATCTTGCATCAGTCTCAAGTGTCTGCTCCATAGTATGAAAATATACTAAAACTTCAAATCTTGGTACATCTTTGAAGATCTCCATTTATATTCTGAGGTAAAGAACCTTGACTTTGATAATGGTCGAATTTATAATCTCAAAATTTAAAAAATGATTTAATGTCATTAAATTAAAAAATTATTAATTTTTTTTTATTGTTTTTCATGCTTAAACATGGGTTAGAAAATAAAAATCATTATATATTAGGCAAAAAGTTCAAAGCTAGCAGGAAGACATATTCATATTAAAATTATAATGAAGTAATAATATTCACAACACATGGATTGACAAATAATTATTTAGAAAATAGATCACTGAATACTTCTACTGTGCACTTGATAAAATATTTAATCATGTTGTGTTAAAAGCATAAGTCATCATTTTATTGATAAATTGTTATACAGCAATGTTGTATATATTATTATTTTGTAATGTTATAATTAATATAATCTAAAATTATTTAAATGATAATTTTATTAGTATGCATAATAATTTATTACTTTAAAAAATTTAAAATAGTGATAAAAATTATGATAATAATTTAAAATTTTATAAAAGGGTAACTATATCTAGAGTGTACTGGGTGTGTTGCCTACATGAATTTGAAGACTTATCAATTAAAAAAGAAAAAGAAAAAGAAGGATATTTTCTCAACCTCCCAACCCTATTTTTTCAACAAAATTTTGGGCCTTCTTGCTTTTGGCCCAATTCTCAACTAAATATGTTTTTGTGGACATGTAAAAAGGCTGATCTTGCCTTCTTAATCTTATGCTTAGCCCAGCAAAGGTTTGGTCTAAAATCCAGACGGTTCAGTTCAACAAATCAAGCGGCATAGACCAACCCTGCTTCTCATATCGGACGGCAGAAGACTGCATCTCCAGCTAAGATATCCTGGGCCAAAATATTGAATATTATTATGGAGAGAATCTCGGCGGCTTCTCGACGCTTCCTTTTTTACGGGTCTGTTTCTCGTCAGTAAAGAACCGTATTCTTGTGTCCTCTTCGCAATAGCCGTCAGGCAACGCTCGCTTTTTCTCTCTTATCAGTAATTGTTCTGTCATTGTTGTTTGTCGTTGGCATATTCTTGATATACTATTACTAATTATTCTTCAGGAAATCACAATGAGTCATATCCTTTGATGATCAGAACAGTTTTGTTCCTCTTTCTCTTTCTCTGCCTCTTCATCTTCTTCTTGTTTTTTATTCGTGCTTTCCAAAGTTCTTTAGTTTCTCTATTTGGTTGCTCACGAATTTTTTTTTTTTTAATTTTTTGATCCAAAATAAACAAATGCAAAGCAACTAAACGGAAAAATCAGGGAATTTGGAAATGTTTGTTGTTGTTTTGGTTTGTGATATTTGTTTGTTTGTTTGTTTGGTTTTAACTTAAGCGAACGCGGTAGTCAGAGAGAGCGTGATCGGGAAAGGGCTCAGGCTAGGGCTGGCCACAAGGGCAAGCAACCCAAAGACGACGGTTTGACACCTGAGCAACGCCGTCAAAGGTCGATTTACCCTCTGTCTTTCTTTCTTTCTTTATTTTCTCCTTATTTTTCCTTTTAACTGATTAGTATATGTGTTTTATTTGAATGCTTAGGGACGCCAAGGCTTTGCAGGAGAAAGCGGCTAGGAAAGCTGCGCAGGCAGCTGGTGTCAAACCCGATAAAAAGTGAACATGGGGATGTTTGTACGTACTGGATCAGATCTGGGTTTCTGGTTTGGGGAGTCTATGTTTTATGTCTATGGCATTGATGTTAGACTTCTGATGAACCTTTGATTTTATATCCGATTTGGAATGGAATTGCTGTGTGTGTATTTTGTGCCTTTTTGTTTTGCTTGATATTCTCATTCACTTTTATTGTTGTGAGTACAATCGAAGAAACAGAAACTACAACGTGCAGACATCTCCTTATAACAAAGATAAGGATTTCTGCTGGGCCAGCAAAGTGTGGATCATGGACTCCATATTAGTTCAATGCAAAGGGATTTAAGATTTCTCTTTCAACTTCAGGACATACTTGCTGTGTGGATTTGGACAGCTTGAGATTTCTTTGTGTGTAATAAAAAAATATGGGAATAATGGCGGACGCCTGAATTTAGAAAGTTACAAGAAAAAAGGACTCTCGTAGGTTGATCATTCTCGTTCAACCTGTTCGCAACTATAAAGTGTTGTTCAAAAGACCATGAAAAAATTAAAACATATAAATTTGAGAACTCAACTCCTTGATATAAATTCCCTCGATGGGTCTCTAAAGTGAAGCTAGAGTGTCAAAAATTGACGTTATGATGGGCGAGAAAGCGGCCCACTGAACGCCATCTAAAATTCTCCTCGGCGGTCTCCAAATCATCCCCCTCCACAACCAAACCTCCTTCTTCCTGCTCTTCTAAAGTGAGAGAAGCATAGACATCTTAAATTACATGATTATCATAACTTCTACCACAACCCATAAAAGTACCCCAAAAAAAAAAACAAAAGACCGCGAAAAGGGTAGAAAAAGAAAAAGAACCATACCAGAATGGCTAAATTGCACCTGTCCATGATCCTAAGTTTCACTATTAATTATTATTTTGTTTTAACGTTATTTTTATTGGACTCCTGTTTAACGTTATTTTTTTTGGATTTAGGGTGTCAAAAATCAATCTATTCATCCTCTTTCTAGTTTCAGTTTTGAGAACATACAAAATTGAATTTTAGGTTTTGTTTATTTTACGACAAATATTTGTTTTACAGTTTTATTATTTGATTAATTAATTTAAAATATTTTTTGATAAAAAATTAAATAAAAATAAAAATTTGATAAATTTATTTAAATAAAAAATAAATTTTATATATATATATATATATATATATATATATATTATTAAAGGTCATTTTTTATTATTGACATTTATCATTGGTCATTGTAATTACATTAAATAGAAGTTAAGTAGAATTTTTTATTAGATCAAAGCCGAAAAAATGTGTCAGGAACAACTGTTAAGATAGAATAATAATTGATATATTTTGTTGAGATAAAATAATAATTGATATATTTTTTCGTTGTAAATTAAAGTAGAAGGATAATAGTGAAATTACCTTATAAGTTTAGGGACGAGAGTGCAATTTAGCCAGATCAGAAGGGATAAAAAATAGCTTTATGGACAAGAGATGATTAAACGAAACTTATCATGGAGACCGGACAAAATAAACTAGTCACAGAGAGACCAGTATTAACTTAATCCAGATTTCACAAATGCTTAATCTTGTTGCATGTATATTATTTTATGAGTACTTTTTGGGCTTCTTAAAAGCGGGCTTAAGTAATGGCTTGAATAGCTAATGGCCGGCCCTGCACCTACCCCAATAAAGGTTTCACGAACAAGATTTTTCCACTGCTCTGCACTCCAAGCTAAGAAAATCCCATGGCAGCGCTGTCTTCGGCCGCGAACCCATGCCAGCAGCCGCTAAACCGGCAGCGGTCAGCAAGCCCAAAGCCAGTGCACTGCATATCAGGACCAGGCCCTCTCTCTCTTCCTCCTCCTGCCATTAGAAATGCGACTGAGACAGGCGAAAGGAGTGGGACAACAATTGACTGGAAGAAGGTGAAGGAGAAAGAGATGAAAGAGAAAAAAGAGGAAGCAAACGATAAGATTGCGTCGAGGAAGGCGATTTCTGTCATACTACGAAGAGAAGCAACTAAAGCTATTATTGAGAAAAAGAGAGGCCCTACCAATTCTAAGAAATTGCTTCCAAGAACTGTTCTCGAAGCTCTTCTCGATAGAATAACCGCTTTGCGATGGGAATCTGCCCTCACGGTGCGTTATTTTTATTGAATTTTTAGTTTCTGTTTTTGGGTTTTCGTAATTAAATATAGTATTTAGTTTGACAAGAGGGAAAAAATTATATTTTTAAGAAATATGAGAAAAGGGTCTTGTTTGGATGCTAAAGAAAATATGTGATATGAGGACAGGAGAAAATGTGATATGAGGACAGGAATTTTGTGTGCTAGCTAACTAGTCCTTCCATGGTTGAGATGATGATATGCTTAAATTTTAACTTTGTTTTCCTGGTAACCAAGGTCAAGCTTGGTTATCTTTGTCTAATTTAGCTTGTAGACTAGTAGTTAAGTGTCTATCTCGAAGTGCAGGACGTCAGAGATTCAAATCTTGATTGCCCCTTTCCTCTTTAAGATTTTCTAATTCACCAAAAACAATTTTTTAGCTATAATTAGGGGAGGTTACAAGTATATTGAAAGTCACTTGCATCTTTTGTTGGTTTCTTGTACTATTACTTGTCATTGTGTTGAGACAGTTGTCTGAGTGAAGCGAAAGGTTTGCTTGCAATATTCAGGTTTTTGAACTATTACGAGAGCAGATATGGTACCGGCCCAATTCTGGTATGTATATCAAGCTCATTGTCATGCTTGGGAAGTGTAAGCAACCTGAGAAGGCTAGTGAGCTATTTCATGATATGATTCGTGAAGGCTGTGTCGTGAGCAATGAATCCTATACTGCTTTGATATCTGCCTACGGCCGAAGCGGTTGCCTTGACAAAGCATTTTCTTTGTTGGAGGAAATGAAGAACATTCCAGATTGCCGGCCTGATGTGCACACTTACTCAATTCTCATCAAGTCTTGTGTCCAAGTTTTTGCCTTTGATAAAGCGCAGGTGCTGCTTGCTGATATGACATCTCTGGGAATCAGACCCAATACTATCACATACAACACCCTCATCGATGCCTATGGCAAAGCAAAAATGTAACTCGCTGACCCCTTCAATTTGTCTTGAATGTCCCATCTGGTTGTTGAGAATATGGTGGCAAAAAGCAACTCTATTTGCTTGCAATCTGGTGGATAAAGCACAACAAAAAGAAGTACTGAAACATTCGTTGAGTCTGTTTTCAGGAAATTTTGTTTATTGCTGATGAATAGAGATACGGCAGTCCATTTGGAGCATGCTGCTTTTGTCAGTTTTCCCTTTATGCGCCACCTTGCAGCTCTTGTTCAAAGATGTGTTTTCCTCTCTCAGTCAATTTCTTCACATCTTCATTATGTGAAAGAAATTGGTTTCATGTCTTGACAACCAGATGGAACACAATAATGCCATTCAATTGCAAAGAACATAACAAATCTCTTTTTATGTCTGAAAGGTTTGCAGAGATGGAAGCAACATTGGTGAAGATGCTCAGTGAGCGGAATTGCGAGCCTGATGTTTGGACCATGAACTCCACGCTAAGAGCCTTTGGCAGTAGTGGGCAAATAGAAATGATGGAGAAATGCTATGAGAAGTTTCAGAGTGCAGGGATTGAACCTAGCATTATGACCTTTAACATTCTCCTGGATTCCTATGGTAAAGCTGGAGATCACAAGAAAATGAGTGCAGTGATGGAATACATGCAGAAATACCATTACTCATGGACAATTATAACCTATAATATAGTGATCGAAGCATTTGGAAGAGCTGGTGATTTGAAACAGATGGAATATTTGTTTCGGCTGATGCAGTCAGAGAGGATAAAACCAAGCTGTGTTACACTTTGCTCTCTAGTGCGTGCTTATGGACAGGTAGGGAAACCTGCAAAAATTGGAGGTGTCTTGCGTTTCATTGAGAATTCTGACACAGCATTGGATATTGTGTTTTTCAATTGTTTGATAGATGCATATGGGAAAGTGGGATGCTTTGCAGAGATGAAAGGAGTTCTTGAGCTGATGGAGCTGAAAGGATGCAAGCCTGATAAAATCACTTATAGAACCATGATTAAAGCTTATTCAAGCAATGGGATGACCAAGCATGTGAAGGAGCTCAAAGATCTTGTAGGATCAGTTGAAGGGCCTAAATTGCAGAGGACGAAACCTGATTTCTGATAGCAATGTACATTATCTTGTAGCTATATATTTTTTTAATGTATTCATTTGCAAAATGAATGAAATCCACACCTTCCTGTAACCATGGTGAAGAAAAATAGTGACTAAAAGCAAAACTCCAAAAACACAAACAAATAAAAGGGATTTATACCCAAGTACATATGATGAAAACTTGAGTCACATGATTGATGACTTAAAATTGGAGGTTTGACCATGTCACAAGTTTAGAGCTGACGTTGCTCTTTCTAAAAATTCGTTTGGCCCAAAAAGTCTTAGCTTTAGAACTTTGCTTTTATTTCATTGAACATTTGAAAATATGAATTTATTATTTGACTCTCTATATATTTTTATTTTACTTTTTATATTTTTCCTTTATCTTTATTTATTGAAAGATAAGAGAGATAAAAGTAAGAAAATAGAAAGTAAACAATATTCATATAAAAATGTTTGCTTTTCAACTCATTTGACTGATTGGGTTGAAGTATAGCTAATTGTGGTTGGACCATGAATTAGAATCAAACAGATTTGTTAAGTAAAATAACTTTTGGATAGAGTATTAGAACGAAAAAAATCCATTAGAAAATGAACAATTGGTTGTGTCACATTTATAAAATGAAATGAGATAAAAGTTTCGATTTTATATTTTTAAGAATTAAAATGATTCAGTTTTGTGGTTCAAATTGAGAGCAATGTTTCACTTTTTCCATATTCTCAAGTCAAATTCTTTTTTCTTCAATCACTCTATAATCTCAAATTTTTGTTGTCAATGGAGTAATTTTTGATATCCAATTCTTTGATTTTTTTAGAGATACATTGTTCCATTAGTGAGCCAAATTACATGATATTAAATTAATTCAAAAAAATTTCTATGCATTATTGAACAAAATAATTAACTTATTTAAAAATAAAATTGAATTTTTTAGATTTAGTGTCAAAATTAAATTAGAATTAAAATCTAAACTGACGATACCAATAATTATCTTTTTTTAAAATAAAGTAGACAATTAAATTTCAATTTCTATTGAATAAATGTTTAATTATTCTATTAAAAATAAAAGTTTAATTATACTCATATTAACTTATTATCTTATAAATGTGTTACAACATCAATAAAAACATGATTAATAGTCAATCTCAATTATATAATTTTCATTTCTAATAACAATGCATTTCTTCTCTAGGGATTTTTTTTTTTGGATGTGGCAGTGAGTTCTTAAACCTTACTGAACACATCTCCTTTCTATTTTTATTTTCACTAATCAACATGTTATGAATAAATTATTTACAATTTTTATTCTAATGAGCAACTACACTTACATCAAATTAAATTAACATATCAAACAAATCAAATTCAAAGTAGAAATAAAAAATTTATGTCCACAAGAAATATATATCTGCTTACTAATAAAAAATTCATTGGATTTTCTTGCACTTAATTATAGATATCTCCACTAGCAGCAAATAGAAACTCAAAATTATCAATCAACAATTTTTTTTTTTTTAAAATCCCTTAAAAAGTATTAAAAAAGTTAAAACTAAAAAGTAAAAACAACAAAGCCCAGGAAAGGCCCATCATCATCATCTTCTTCTTCCCGTAAAACCCAAGCCCACTACTCTCGCGCAGAGAGAGAGGTCCGTCTTGCTCTCGCATAGTACTCCGTTCGAACCAGAGCGACATTAAAGAAAAAAAAAAAAGACAAAACAAAAGAACTTTTTCGAAGAGAAGAATTGCACAGACTTTGTATCACGTCTTCATGGCTGACATTTGCAGCAACGCTTTTAAGTCTAGGGCACAAAATTCCCTTCCTTTAGATTAAACCTAAACCTAATTGCTTAATAATATTTTTATTATTTCTCCACCACTCATCTCCAAAACCCTAGGAGAGAGAAGCTGATTGCAACGCAAATAACTACGCTTCTTCCTACTTGTTGATTGTTGTGCCCTACCTTCCCAATTTCCTAATTCAGGTGATTACTGCTCTAATTTTTGTTACTTCTGGAAACCCTAGAATTTATGTGCAATGTCGAATTCCTTCGAATTTTTTGTTGATTTAATGAAATTAGGGTTTCTTTGTTTGGGGCAAGGGGTTCCAGTTCGTTCCTCTTGTGGTTTCGTTATGCATTTTGGTTGATTTATGCCGTATGTCGTGTGTGGTTGTGTTAGTAGGGGGATGCGGTAACTTTAATTGCTCCTTGTTTATGTTTGTGAGCTGCTGCTTTTCATTTCCTTAACGCGTGACTGTGTTGGAATTGGAAGTGTCTTTGTATCACTAAGCATATTTCTGCTCTTATTGCTTGTGAGCATGCATATGTTTGTCTTTCTGGCTGCATTTTTTTTGTAGGTGTGATGTGATATTTTCAACTTCCTGAAATTAGTTTTGGACGTTTACCTTGTTTTCAATGGATAATATTGTGAACTTAAACTGCTAGATTGCTATCTTTAATCGTAGGATGGTTCTAGGACTTAATGCATTGCTGATTATTCAAGCTTCTTGTGATTTTTACAGGTTCAGCATAGTAATTTAGTTGTGTGATTCCTCATGAACATTATTCCATTGGGTCAATTGCAAAATGATGTTTTCAAGTTTATGGTCTGAATGAGAAGCGAGGACTTCTATAAGTTTACTGATGTATGCTGGAAAAGAGAAAAGTGAGTGCAATATTTAGGCATCCAGAAGTCAATTGTAAAAGACTTGTAAATTTCTATGACTTATTTGAAGTAGCATGTTTCTATGCCTGATTTTGCTTTGAATCTCTCGCCCTCCAGTTGTGGCATCAGTTAAGCTTGTTCAGGCATTTGGCATTTTATATGCTCAGACATGGATGTGAATGTGTATTTGAGCAATCTTATTGGTTAGAGCATGAAGAATAGTTGCAGAAATGCTAAAGCGTCTGTGCTGTTCTTGCCTAAGGAAATCCTTCTATGATTTTTTTTTTTGTATATTGACATAACAAAATTTTGGACCTGCTGCATGAGTTTGAATTTGTATTCCTTGTATAAATACTTTTATTTTTTCAATGCATGTATTCAATACTGGTCAGTTATGTGAAATAATGAATAAAAGCATGTCCATGCCAATCCTTGCTTGTGTAGCTTAATGACGCTCAATAACTGGAGTAGAGTGTAAAGAAGCTTGCTGACCTCTATGCTAGAGGATATCTATAACAATCTTATGCTCTCCTGCTTACCTAGCGAGATGGATTTGTGAAATATTTACTTCTCTTTGTTATTTTGTGTCAATGTTATTTATACCTACTCTGACATCTTTGATTTTTAGAATAAGCCACACATATGCTTCTTAGATCAGTTGTTCTGCAACTACATTTTTTATTTTTAAACTCAGTGAATTATCACATAAATGGTTATTTGCTTGTCATGCTATGAGCGTTACTGTATTGTCATGTTACTGAGGGAAATTGCTTGTTCATTGTTGTCATTGCTTTATTTTATCCTAATATTTCTTTCTTATGTTGGCTTAAGGAAATAGTTAGGTTTCTGAGTCAATGGAAGGGAAAAGCCTCTAGCTGCTAAGGTAGGAATGAATGGATGTGGTTCAGGATCTGCTCTCCTAGTAAATGCTGAGGTTGATTCCATGGGAGGGGTTGTTGACGGTGGAGTTGGAATTGGCATTAAAACCTCTCCGCGCCGAGCAGCAATTGAGAGAGCTCAGGCAGAGCTTAGGTAATGCTAATGTACTTTTTTTGTGTTTGCCTTCTCTCATTATTCAATGTCTTCTATTCCTAGTGATATTACGTTTAATTTCTCATTATTTTCTTGGTAAATAAGACATATTATTTATTTTTAACAGACAGGAGTATGATGTTCGTGAGGAAAGGAGAAGAGAGCTAGAATTTCTTGAGAAAGTATATCAATTCAATCCTTCTTGCTATTCAATCTTTATCTTAATATTTCCATTCCCCTTATATTATTGACAGCCACTAAAAATATTTCATTACCTGCAGGGTGGCAATCCATTAGACTTTAAGTTTGGGACTGCAGCTTCAGTTAGTGTCCAGTCTACTTCTCTCACTGATCATCACACAGAACAGTTTGTTACTAGGTACATTTTTTTTTTCTGTTTTATTTTTATCTATTACAGTTAAGCACTGTGTATAATTAGGTAGTCATGCTTCCCCTTCTTTTTCATTTTTCACTGTTGGAACTGCAGTGAAGCAAAAGGTAGTTTTGCACTGACTGCATCACCTCATGGGGACTCTGTGGAGAGCAGTGGCAGACCAGGGGCACTATCTGTTTGTGAGCCCAATAGCGGTGATAATTTTGATGGTCAAAATGAGATTCTTGAAGGCAAAAGGAATACTGAATATCCTTGTAGAAGGGGTAATATTACTCCATCAGAACAGTCTTCTCAGATGGATGGGAATCAAACTGCCAAGGAATCAGAAGATTCTGCTATTGTTCGCCCATATGCTCGAAGGAATAGGTCCAGACCGAATCGTGATGGTGCTCGATCTAGCTCAACTGATGTACTTCAGAATTCTGGTGTACATGGATCTCTTTTACAGGTTTCTGGGGGTTTAAGGGATGTGAAGGGGTCAAGATCTGAAACAAACAATGAGAAAGACCTGATTATTCCATCTCTCTCTTTCTCAAAGGCCACCACTTCAAATGGTGATATGGTTTCTCAGATTGAGATTTCAAATGCAGAGTTAAATATGGAACTGGATGGTGCTTTGGCTTTTGAAGCAAAAGCTAGCACTCCTAAAGTTACTCTACCTGAAGATAGGTTGGATGTCACAGAGACCATCACCTTAAGGGATAACCAAAACAATCAACTTTCAGAAGTTGATGCTCAGAAAAAACCTATTGACGTGGCTTTTGGAGAGTCGGACCATGTTGAAGGAAAAGAGCAGGTGATTTCAGATGCTTCTGAATGTCCACCTGGGGCAGTTGCGGCAAAGCCTGAGCATGAAAATTGTTCTACCCAGTTAAATGGTTTGAATGACTTGAAAAGAGATGGCAGTGAAGGTCAGAATGAAAATGGTGCAGTAGGAACAAAAGGATTAGATTCAGAATCCTCCTGCACTCAAAACAGCCTATGCTTGGACACGAATAATGAGGCTGATTTGTGTTTTAATGGCAGAAATGATGATGCCAATGGAATTCTTATAAAGCAAGCATCAGAATCTGAAGGAATGCAAAATTCAGTGTCTGGTGAAACAGGAAATGAAAGGAATGAGATTAAGGCTACGGAGAGCATTGCACTCATCAAGGAAGATAATTTTATTGATCAGAACAATTCTGGCAATGATTCTCTTCTTAAAATTGAGGAAGAAACACAGAGAAGTTCTGATTTGCAGAAAGATTTAAAATCTTCAAACTTGGAAGGAATGGAGCAGAATGATCATGCTGCAACTTTGGCTGATAAAAAACCGTCTGATGTGCCCAGCTATAATTCCAGTCCCAATAGAGAAATCATCTCTGGTGGGGCTCAGGACTCTGTGGATTTCTCTATTCAGGGTGTACCTGAATCTGCTCCATCAGAGAAAAACCTTACTGCTATTCCTGATCCTCAATCTTGTTCTGGTAGCCATTTGATAGTTGCAGACAAGGCTCACGAAGATGCTATTTTAGAAGAGGCACGTATTATAGAGGTCAGTTCTTCATACACTCTCATAACTCATTATTTAATTTGTCAGACATTGCAGGAATTCCATTTCCTATTTTGTAAAGCTTGGAAGGTCTGTTGTAATGTGGTAAACAGGCTAAACATAAGAGGATTGCTGAGTTATCTGATGAATCGTTGCCCATGGAGAATCGTCGAAAATCTCACTGGGATTTTGTGCTTGAAGAAATGGCATGGTTGGCAAATGATTTTGCACAGGTCTGACTGTTGATGAATGATGCAATTAAAAATTTCTTGTCCACTACTTTTTCTTTTTGAACAACTTGTGCGCTACTTTAACTCATTCTTTTTTGGAAGTTTTTCCTCCTTACTGAAGAGTTTGTCTTGTTTGTTTTAAAAATTGCTAATAGAACCCAATGATGTTACTTTATCTCTCTTTTCTTTTCTCAGTTTCTTCACTATTTTCTTGCAGGAGCGTCTTTGGAAACTGACTGCTGCTGCTCAAACATGTCGCCGGGTTGCTTTTACCTCCTGGTCGAGATTTAAAGAACAGAATCAACATTGGAAGCTGAAAACAGTTGCTTACACTCTGGCAAAGGCTGTCATGCAGTTCTGGCAATCAGCAGAGATGCTTATAGATAAGGATGATCAAAGTGTTAGTTTGAAAAATTGCAAGCATCAGACAAGGAGGTTTGATGGGGATGAATTTTCTAAGGACAAGTTCGGAGATCTTGATAAGGTGCTATTTTTTACCTCATTGAGCTAGTGATAGCCACTCATTTCTTTGTATGTATCCACCTGGTAGCTTTTTTTTTTTTTATTTTTTCCTTCTTTGTTCCCTTTTAGTTACAGTGAATTATCTAGTTCTTCCATATGCGATTAGAACTGTTTTTTCATTACATGTGGTGAAGGTGCCTTTTAAATCCTTATTTGGGTTTCTAACTGCACTAAGTTCAACAAGTGGGTCTGGTTTGAAAGGTTATGTGTAATAATACTTGCATTTGCTTGTGATCTTTGGATTGTGAACAGGATCCATGCAAAGAGTTTGAGATAGGCAATTCTGGAAAGAATTTTGCACATCCAGTGCAGGGATATGCCATAAGATTTTTGAAATGCAACTCCTCTTTAGGTCCTTCCCTTCAAGCAGAAGCACCAGCAACTCCTGATAGAATAGCTGATTTCGGCATTATTGGAACGTCATGGGATGATCATCTTTCAGAAGTATAGGCCTGCTTTTCGTATACTACTTTTCATTTTAAGTTTGTTTGCCAAAATCAACATCTGCTATCATATCTCTATCTTTTAGATGCATGTGATTTACATGCTAGTTGCTATTCCTCATAGATGTTGGCCTCATATGAACTGATAAAGATGTTAACTCATAAATTTTTCATGCATTGACCTTTTATCTTTGGCAGGAAAGCCTATTCTATGCAGTTCCATCAGGTGCAATGGAAGCCTACAGAATCTCCATTGAATCTCATTTGATACAGTGTGAGGTAAATAAATTATGTGTGTTTTATGCATGATTTTTATTTGCTATCTCTGATACTCAAAGTGTATTGGGAAGTTACTCGTAATGTGTGGTTGAGTGCCTTAATGTTTATGTTGATGAACCTGGTCAACCTGCATTTCGCCTGTCATTTTGCTAGATGGTATTGTTGCTTAATGAGAAAAGGGCATTGGCATTAATTATTGTTTGCACTTTTGATAATTTGTCCAATATTCAGGATTTTTTCACTTGTTTTTTTTTTTCTTATTGTGTTATTATTCATTTTTATTCAAGTATTTTTCTCCATCTCAGAAGACTGGCAGTAGCATGCAAGAGGAAGTTGATACGTCTATGCATGATGCTGCAGCAGGTAGTATTGAAGCTATGTTTTTTGGGTTTTTTCATGAATAATCTTGTGGCTTTTACAAATTCATCGTAAAATTCAGAGTTTGGATATCATGAGAATGCATATGATGATGAGGAAGGAGAAACAAGCACATATTATTTGCATAACAAGCCAACAAAACATGACCAAAAGAAAAGGAAAAAATTGGCGAAGTCACAGTCTGGAAGATCTTATGAATTGGGACCTGATTTGCCTTATGGACACTACACAGCTGGATCACAGCAAAATACATTGATTGGAAAAAGGCCTGCCTGTAATCTTCATGTTGGTCCAATCCCGACAAAACGCATCCGCACTGCTTCAAGGCAGAGGTTTATGAGTCCTTTTAGTACTGGAGCTACTGGGGGTATACAGACTCAAGCCAAGACAGATGCTTCAAGTGGAGATACTAGTTCTTTTCAGGATGACCAGAGTACTCTGCACGGTGGGTGCCAAATCCAGAAGAGTGTGGAGGTTGAATCCGCTGGGGACTTTGAAAAGCAGTTGCAATATGACTGTGCTGAGACATCGACTAAGCCAAAAAAGAAGAAAAAGGCTAAGCATCTGGTACATGGGATTTCTGACACTGGAGCATACTTGTTCAGAGTGAAGCACTGAATTTTGTTCAATTTTAGTCTTCCTGTAATGCTTGTTAAGTTGTGTAATTCTGCTTGGTTGCAGGGTACTGCTTATGATCAGGTTTGGCAGGTGGATTCCACTGTTCATAATGAACAGGTGAATAAACTCCTACCTCTGTTCCTCTTTTGATAATTGAATTACTCGTTCTTTTGTTTTCATTGAGTTCTTTTGTTTACACTGCATATCATAAGAACTTTTCCTGAAAATAATTTACGATGAGCTCCAGGTAATCTTTTAAAGTTGTTTCATAATAACAAATTCATAATGAGCATGAGCTCTCAGCATGTCTTGGGTTTTTGCATGTTAGCAATCTCTTTTTTGGCAAGTCCATTTTATATGTTGCACGTCACATTTCTATCTGTTCAAGTTCATTTCTTTAGAAGTTGTTTTTTTAAATTTCTTTTAAAGTAATTTTTTTTTAGAAGTTCACAAGTCCATTTCCTTACACTTCACACTTTAGTCTTGATCTTTACTCATTTAGTAGGTGTATTTGTCTCTACATTGGTTCTTGTGAGGTATCTTATTCTTACACCTTTGGGTACCCTGGATGTTCAAAATATTTATTCTCATGTTGAGTTTGGAAGTTTAAGTTTTCTAAATAAGTTTGGAGAGAGAAAAACAATGCTTATTTTGTTTGGGACTCATTACAATGTTTACTGTTGTTTGTGAGGATAGCTAATGACTTAAGATAGAAGCTGATGTTTGGCATGTAACACTGATAAAATGTAGTCTAGAGAACAGAAGAATTAAACCACTATTGATAGGAAGCACAACAAAAACACCTTAGGGGTGGGTTGAGCAGAGGATGATTATTTCATCAAGGATCGGTTGCTATCAGACTGTGTAAGATCCTTGGGTTAAAAACATATTTGATAACGGAATAGTTTTCTATCAGACCTTGATTGAGAGAAGTTGTGTAATTAATAGGTAAGTGTCCATTGAAAGTTGGTGCAGGTTGGTAGTTTGAGGTTGGTGGGCTGCAAAGAAATCAACTTATCTTATTTTTCGTTTCTGTTAGGCTAGGGAAACTATATTTTGCAAAGTTTTAAAAAGAACAAAAAAGTTAAGTGGATCAATTTGACTGTTTTATTTCCTCAGTGGAGAAGTGAATTTGTTTTGGATAATCTATTTTAACTTATTTGTTTTGTAAATTGTATTTATTCATCTGGTATATTGACTTTTGTGATCAATGTTCCTTTTTGTTTATTGTCCAAGTCCTGAGTTTCTTTATTTTTTGATGGTGCTTCTCTACTTCCAGAGGGATAATTCCAAAAAGAGACTGGAGAATCATCTATTTGACTCTAATGGAACTAGTGGTAATGCCTTTTTGTTAAATTTCAAATTGCTTCAGTAGTGATTCAACAGGTATACATAATGTTTTAAGTTATTAAACTTTCAAATGTTTTTTGTTAAGGTATATTGTATGGGCACCATACTGCAAAGAAGCCCAAGATAATGAAGCAATCGGTAGACACTACTTATGACAATATGGCTCCGGTCAGCGGTTCCATTCCTTCTCCTGCAGCTTCCCAAATGAGTAATATGCCCAACAAATTTATGAAAGTGATTCTTGGTCGAGACAGGGGCAGAAAACCTAAATCACTGAAGGTTATACTTTGATGTGGTTATGACTTTGTTCTGTAATTTTCAATTGTTTTTTTGGTTGTGTTCATAGGTTTATAATTCTGTGTTTGAGCATGTTATCTCCTTTGCAGGTGCCTGCTGGGCAGACAGGATCTGGAAGTCCATGGTCAGTTTTTGAAGACCAGGTTGGTTTACCTTGACTATCTTCCTAGAATCTGTTATTGTGGTCATCAAAGTTGTGCAAGTATCTGATGATCTTTTTGTTGGCTCAGGCACTGGTGGTCCTTGTGCATGATATGGGTCCTAATTGGGAGCTTGTAAGTGACGCCATCAACAGCACCCTTCAATTTAAGGTAAATTTATGCAGTGAACTTCTTTTACACTTTGCCTTGTTGTTGGCATATGTTTGACATTGATGACAACATCTATATTCCTTTTGCCGCAAAACTTTTCAATTTTTGCTGTTCCTTTTCTCTTTATTCTGGTGCAAGTTTAGTACTTGATAGATATTCAAACAACTTTTCCATTCTGTTCAGTGTATATTTCGCAACTCTAAAGAATGCAAAGAACGTCATAAAATTTTAATGGATAAGGGTGCTGGTGATGGGGCTGATAGTGCTGATGATTCAGGGTCTTCTCAATCTTATCCATCGACTTTGCCTGGCATTCCAAAGGCAAGATTTTTTATATGATGATAGACATTTTCTCATCTGATTAGTTAACAAATATTAATTTATTTGTTTACTTGAGACTCTTTTGCTGCTTTGATTTTTATGTTACTGTGTTTCATGCAGGGCAGTGCCAGACAATTGTTTCAGCGTTTACAAGGGCCAATGGACGAGGATACTCTCAAGTCTCATTTTGAGACAATTATTATGATTGGGAATAAGTACCATTACACGAGGACTCAGGTTTGTCTTTATGCCCATGTAGCAACGACATTTTCTGTTACTTGTTCTCTGATTCCTACACTAGTACTTCTGGCTCCCAACATGCAATCTAAAACTATCTACCATTTGTTCTTTCCAGTCATATCGGATGTTGCATTTACTTTATACCTCATCTTAAATGTTGACTATTTCAGTCACATTTCTTTTGCAAGTCTCGGGACAACAGTATAATTTGGAGAACCTCTATAAACATGAAGCATGTTAAGAGTAAATATGTGTAGTATTGTTCATGCAACATAAACAGATGTTTGAGAATAATTCTATGTTTGCTTTGTTTACACTCACCTTTGTGCTACATTCTTTCTTCATAATGATTTGGGGTTTCTTTATGCTTCCAAGAATGATAACCAGGATAATAAACAAATAGTAGCAGTTCACAATTCTCATATTACTGCTCTTGACCAAGTGCCCACAAACCAAAATGGAGGTGTTTTAATGTAAGTTTTTGTTCTTCGACACATTTATTATCTTGGCTGCTTAGCTTCTTTTTTTTTTTTTAAAAAGTTCTTTACAGTTTTTATAATTGTATTTTCTAAATTTCTTGGCATGCATGCAAATGCTTTTGTTTTGCAAACAATTACAATATTTCTTGGTTGTGCGGATGTAGGCCCCTTGATCTCTGTGACACAACTGCATCTAGCCCAGATGTTCTTCCCATTGGATATCAAGGTTCTCATGCTAATGGTTTACCCATGCCTAATCATAGTGCTGTGGCATCAACTGTTCCCGGTTCTGGGGCAAGTTCTTCTCTGCAAGTATCTCCCAGCATGGTTCTTGGCAATAACTCATCCCCATCTACCCCGCTTAATGCTTCTATCAGGTGGTATTTGCTTGAGTTTGTCGTTGTGTGTGCATGCCTATAAATTATTATTATTATTATTGTTACTACTACTAATGCTGCTGCAGGTGCTTTTATTTATTTTTTATTTATTTTTTTTCTTCATACTGAGATGGTGGGGTGTCATTGTACCATTGTCAGGGATGGCAGATATTCTGTTTCAAGAGCATCTTTACCAGTTGATGAGCAGCAGAGAATGCAACATTATAATCAAATGTTATCCAACAGAAACATGCAGCATTCTAACTTGTCTGTTTCTGGGGCTGATCGCGGTGTTCGCATGCTTTCTGGTGGAAATCCTGTGGGCATGATACCTGGGATGAACAGAAGCATGTCTATACCGAGGCCAGGCTTTCAGGGAATGGCCTCATCATCAATGGTGAATTCTGGTAGTATGCTTTCATCTGGTATTGTCGGGATGCAAAGCACAACAAATATGCAATCTGGAAGTGGTTCTAGTCAAGGAAACTCAATGATGAGATCTCGTGAGGCTTTGCATGCGATGCGTGTAAGTACTTTTTTGTGTATTTAGTATTACTAATAAGGTCGCTTTGTAATTGCATCAATTTATATTTTGTAAAGGTTGCTAAATGTGCCCTTGTTAATATATGACATTTAGAATCACTTTGATCTGGTGTAAAAACTACCTGGCACAGTTTTATAGTGGTCATCTTTTTTATTTTACTCCTGATCTCTCTCATTATATTTTGTAGGTTTTAAATATTAGTCAAGTTATTAAGTAATGCATGATGTTTTCTTTTCTTTATTTAAAACAATGCATGAAGTTTCCTAATGGTTTGTCATCTTTACATTCTAGTGAATGTTACTTATGTATTTATTATATGACAACAGCAGTTATTTTTTGTCACAGACTGGCCATAACTCTGAGCATCAAAGATCAATGATGGTACCTGAGCTTCAGATGCAGGTCACACAAGGGAACAGCCAAGGAATACCTGCTTTTAATGGGTTGAGTTCTGCTTTTACTAATCAGACAACCCCTTCAGCTGTGCAGGCATATCCTGGTCATCCCCAGCAGCAGCAGCATCAAATGCCTCCACAACAATCTCATGTGATGAACAATCCTCATCATCCTCATCTTCAAGGTGCCAATCATGCTACAGGGTCACAACAGCAAGCATATGCAATTCGTCTTGCTAAAGAGAGGCAAATGCAGCAACGGCTTCTGCAGCAACAGCAGTATGCTGCATCTGGTGCCTTGATGTCACACGTCCAACCGCAGGCCCAACTCCCCATATCCTCATCTATGCAAAGTAGTTCCCAGATTCAGTCACAATCTTCATCACTGCCTGTATCGCTTCCTCCATTGACACCTGCTTCTCCAATGACTCCCATATCAGTGCAGCAACAGCAGCCGCAGAAACATACCTTGTCACATCATGGGATTAGCCGGAATTCTCAAACTGTTGGCACTGGGGTGAGCAATCAAATGGGGAAACAAAGACCACGGCAGCCACAGCAACATCAGCAGTTTCAACAATCTGGCCGGATCCATCCTCAGCAAAGACAACATGTGCAGTCTCCGCAGCATGCTAAACTTTTGAAGGGAATAGGAAGAGGGAATATGGTGGTCCACCAAAACCTTTCCATTGATCATTCTCATTTGAATGGCCTTTCTGTGCCTTCAGGAAACCAAAGTGCAGAGAAAGGAGAACACATAATGCACTTGATGCAAGGTCAAGGATTATATCCTGGAACTGGCTTGAGTTCACTACAACCATCTAAACCATCTGTTACTCCTCAATCGTCAAACCATTCTCAGCCACAGCAAAAGCTACTTTCTGTCTCAGCCCCAGTTTCATCAAAGCAAATGCAGCAGATGCCTTCTCATTCTGATAATAGCACTCAAGGCCAGGTTCAGTCGGTACCTTCTGGTCATCCACTATCTGCATCTCATCAAGCTCATCCAGCATCAGTTATGACTTCCAACCATCAGCATCTGCAGCCACAGCCACAACCACAAACACATCAAAAGCAGCCTGTTCAGGCTCAACTGACTGTTCAGAGAGTGCATCAACAGAATCGTCATTTGAATTCTGATCTGCCAACCAAGTCTCTGACTGATCAGTGTAATACAGAACAACAGCCTGTGAGCAATGTTTCACAGATGGGCACAAGTACTACCACATCAGTGTCTCAGGCCTGTAATGATGCAGCTAATATGCTACCAGTTGCTTCACAGCGGAAATCCTCAGAACACTTGTGCGATTCTGCAATGACAAATCCAGCCTCTCGTATGGGTTCCATTGGGAGCTCATCTCTTACAAATTCAGCTGGAAGTGAGCCCGTGGCATCTCTCAACCATGGTATGGGCCAGAGGCAGTTATCAGGAAGCTTGCCCCAACATGGAAGTGCTGTAGCACAGTGGCAGCAGCAGCCACAACTATCACAATCAACACCGCCACCACCACTACTGCCATCGTCTTCTCAACAACTTTTCCAGCCACAAGAGCAACAAGCACAAGAAGAACAGCAGTCACCACGGCAGCAGCTGCCACTGCAACAGTCTTCTCAGCAGCAAATGCAGCATCTTCACTCAGCACAAAGCAGTTTGTATGTCAGGCCCACTAATTCTCAGATGGAATGAGGTATTCTAATGGATTGAGCAGTTCCAGAAGCAATCGGTGCTGCTAAGGCTTGGTTTGCATGCCCTTGCAGCAGCAATGTACAGGTAATTTTCTTTATTTGTTTTGAATTCTAGTTAATGCATATGAGATACGCATTACATACATGTTAAGAGAAATTCTGATTGCCCTTTAAACAGACTCTGTAAGCCGTAGTCTTCATTGTGTAGGTGAAAGTCCTTATGACGGTCACCTATGTTGCATGGAAACTTCAGTTGGATTACATTTCTGAGTTTAGGACATGTTTCCACATTTTAGAAACTGTGTTTTTCTTATGTTTTTTCACCCACATTTTATAAAATGTCGTTTCCTCATGGGATGTTTCCTGTTTCCCCATTTCCTCAAGTTTCTGTTTCTGTGCACATAGATGGGCACTTTTGGTGGATCCTAACTGAAGTAGATTTTATTAAAACTTTCCTCTGCTTTTTCAATTCCTCGCTGAGACCAGATAAATTTTGAACTATTTTTTAGACAAGTCTACGTCGTAACGTTTTTAAGCAAGTAGGGAGACCAGTAGCTTCCGACCTTCATTTTCATATCTATAGGTCCTTTTCCATGTGCATCTTAAATAGTTGTTATTTAGGGAGAAACAGTCTAATGGTTCCCTGGATTCCTGCAGATATGGCTGATTACTCTGCAGTGGTATTACAAAATCGAAAGAGGTGGTGATTGTTATTTGCAGATTTTGTTAAAATTTACTGGAGATGTCTATGGGCCAATTTTTTTTTTTTTGGATCAAAATTAGGGGAAATCATGTATATTACTACTTGTTTAGGGCTTTTGGAAGATGGAGACAGATATAGGTATGTGTACAGGGTCTCATCTCTCCAGTTCTTGTACTTATCCCACCTTTGGCCTGGTTTCCCTGCTCACATGCAGAGAGGGGCCTGTTTCATTTTTGCACCCCAGTAGGTTAGTGCATGCATTCGTTACACTTGCAGATGTTGGTAGTGATCATTGTTATGGGCTGAAGCCTTGGGAAATTTTGTGAATAC
>CATIWR010135578.1:0-38114 GCA_949677035.1 Omphalea diandra | reverse complement strand
ATGCCATAAGCAAATCTCATTACTAAAAGACATAAGACACTTGAAAGATTGGTTAGCCAAATTGTCTAAGTCAATTGAGTAGGTATTGCCTTTCCTTTCACCCTTGAAAACAACCTCATCATCCACTAATGTGGTGACTCGGCATTCTATAGGATCAAAGGTGACTTTATTACCTTTGTCACATAATTGACTTACATTTAGCAAATTATGTTGTAAGCCATTTACTAATAAAATATTATCAATGAAAGAACAACCATTCTTACCAATGATTCCAATGCCAATTACCTTATCATTGGCATTGTTATCAAATGTGACATTTCTATCTTCTTTTTCTTTCAATGCTATGAACAACTTCCTATTGTCCATCATATGCTTAGAGCATCCACTATCCATATGCCAATTAATTGATTTATTGGTGGCTGCCACAAATCCCTATACAATACAAGAAAATCACTTTTTCTAAGGTACCCAAGCATACTTGGGTCCTAGGAGGTTAGAAGTTGAAGGGTCCTCTAATTTGAGGTGAGCTTTCCTAATATAATAATGAATATTAATATGTCCATACTTTATGCAATACTGGCATTGGAGTTTAGACTTGCGAGTCTTTCTCCTATACACATCCTTAGTATAAGTAGGAGGTCTTCTCATACTTTGGTTATGTAAGTGCATGCAAGTGCATGAATGATGATAAGCAATAAAGAATTGTTTATCTTTGTATGTGTAAGCATGCTTTTTGTTATACATGTAAGCATGATTGGCCTTCATTAAAGTAGGCCTTAAGCCATTTTATGCCTTCCATTTGCCTTTAGGCATTAGGAATTTAGTGCTTGGAGCACTTTTCTTTCTCATGACCTTAACACTTGAGGTTTGAGGTATTATTGGTCTAACAAATGTAGTAGGTAATGATGTGGATGAGGAGGCTCTGTTGAAGCCTAAACCATGTCTAATTAAGGGTGGCCTTTGTGATAATATTAAGGTATCCAAGACTTCCTTACCCTTATGAAATTTATAGATAGAGCTTCTAAGCTCAATGACTTCTCCTTTTAAGGAGTCATTTTCTTTTCTCAATAAAGCTAATGGTGAAGATGATTTGGAAAGATTTTTGATAGATTTTTTGAGTTCTTCATTTTAAGTCCTCAATTCACTTACAAGATCACTGAGGGATTTGTAATCATCCTCTAATTTTGAGCATTTTCTCTTGTAAGATTTTATTTGTGACATATACTTGTCACATCTCATAATTAGAGCTTCTAGAAGCTCTTCATTTATATCATCTAAATTATCATAATTTAAATGAGAATGAGATGAAGTGCTTACCACATTAGGAGAGTCTTTTTGAGCCATGAAGTATATGTTAGCAATCTCTTCATCCTCTTCATCCTCACTTGAATTATCATCCCAAGTGGCTTTAAAGCTTTTTCTCTTCTCTTTGTCTCCTTTCTTCTTCTTCTTTAGCTTGGGATAATCATACTTGATGTGCCCTTGCTTGCCACACTCATAACAAGTGACTTCATTTGATCTCTCTCTAGGATTAGGAGTTGTATTTTTGAAGTTTCTTTTTTTTTTTTTTCTTCTTCTAATGAGCCTCTTAGTCCTTCTAGAGAGCATTGCTAGCTCTTCTTCCTCCTTGTTACTTTCTTCTTCACTTAAACTCACTTTCACTTCCTTCTCCTTAGAAGTTGACTTAAGTGCCAAGGTTTTCTTTTCATGTTTTTCAGATTTTTCTCCTTGGCCCTTTATTTTCTTCATCTCTTCATCTTTCTTTAAGGCTAACTCTTGAGTTAAGAGTTTGCCTATCAAGACATCTATTGGCACCTTTCCTATTTCTGGATTGGATTCTTAGATACTGCACACTCTAGCACTAAACTTTTCAAGAGGCGAAGACTTTAAAATTTTAGAGTTTACTTAATGATTTGTGAGAATCCTATCAAACTTCTTCATGTTGGTGATGATTGCCCGGAGTTTATTGCTCATATCAATGATGCTCTCATCCTCCTTCATCATGAATAACTCCCACTCTGTCATATACATTTCTAGTCAACTAGATTTCACCAAGGTGGTGCCTTCGTGATAGTTCTCTAATGCTTTCCATATCCCATTGGCTGTTTGGTAATGTTATACTCTTCCAATCTCTTCTCTTGAGAGAAAACTTAGAAGAATCGTTATGGCTCTCTTGTTCTTGCCATTTGATCTTTTATGTGCTTCAACCCACTCTTCTCTTGGAATCAGTTCTTCACTCCCATCCACCACTTTAGTGGGTGGCTTCCATTCTTTAACCACAACATTTCAAAGATCCACCACATCTGTATCAAGATATATCTCCATCCTATACTTCCAATGAGTATAGTCAGCTCCATCAAAGTAAGGCTTTAGGTGTGAATAGATTCCTTCTTGTGCCATGATCATTGCTCAGTTAATTAGTTTTGTTTGTGAGACTTGGCTCTGATACCACTTGTTGGCCTAGGCACCAAGAAGGGGGGTTGAATTGGTATTTAATTAAAAAATAAAATAATGGATAAAGTGGTTAAGAAGTTAAGTAGAATAAGAGAGAAATTGATAAAAGTGTTTATAGCAGTTCGGGTGTTAGCTAACCCTACATCCACTCCCCAATTCTCTATAATTAGGTATTTCACTCAACTCAAATGGTGTTTCCAAGCTCACACTAAACTTTTACAACTTGTGTTTTCTAGGCTCACACAAAAACCTCTTACAAGTGTTTTCAAAGATCATCCTTAAAAACCTCTCATAAGTGTTTTCAAGGCTCATACTAAAACCTCTCACAAGTGTTTTCAAGGCTCATACTAAAACCTCTTACAATGGTGTTTATTGCTCACACCAAACAATCACTTAAAGCATAAAAAAGAATTGAAAGAATAAGTAGCAAATTTGCAAGAGTTTGGTTATAAATTAATGAATTCTCTTGCATTTACATTTGTTTGATGGAGTATTTATAGCTCATATCCAACAAAGAGACATTAGACTAATAACTATTAATAAATCTCAAAGATGTGCTAGGTAGATTCAGCATTAAATGCTTATCAGGCTGAAGTCATGGTCACTACTAACTTTTCACGGTCGCGAATTTTCAATTTCAGCTAAAAACACAGTTTGTATCTAACAGCTAGTCCATGTGTTAGCTTTTCATTGGTCATCTAGGAAAATATAATCATTGTATTCTAATCACTCTCAAAAGTCATGGTTGCGAGATATCAATGCCTTGGATATGACTGAGACTATGAATTCCTCTACTTGAAGAGAAAACTTCAACTGCTTGAGTTACGGTTGTGAACAAACTTTCGCCCTCACGATTTTTTATCTTCAACGGATACCTGGGACACTTGGCAAGCTGTGGTTGTGACTTTGGTTCCCTCATTTGTCATTATGATAGTCGTGGTCGCAACTCAGGCACGACACACACCGTGAATTCTTCTACGACTAAGGCTTTGCCAACTTTGGGTGTATCACGATAGTGAAGTTTTTCTCAAATTCCTCTAGTCTAGCTCCATTCTTCCTTCTAACTGATTTGCGGTTGCGATTTTCAATACACTCACTGTGAATTAGAGTGAACTTTACAAGGTTGGAGATCTCGACTCCATCCAACTTTTAATGATAAAAACTAACTTATAATCTATAAAACAACACTTAATGAAAGCATTAGAATTGATCAATCTCTATTGTCAAGATCAAAAGAGGTTCATGACTTAGGTTAAATCAACCTAGTCCAACACCTCATATCTCTTTTTACCCCCAAAAAAAGTCTTAGTTCTCAAAGTTCTCTAAAAACTTAAAATAACCCTCATTTTCTAACTCAAAGGCTTTATTAATTTTATCTAAGGAAAACACATATTCTTTATTACAAAGTTGGAATGAAATTATGCCAAACTCATAAGTCCCACCCCTATGCTGAGTTTTACAGACTACTTAAGAATTATAAGGTGAACTTTATGAGAATGAGTATGGAGTTAGTCAAGTTCCTCTCAACCAAGAATCCTAACCATCTCTTAAATGTTATCTGATAATCCGACATCATCTAATATAGCTAAATCAATGGCCTTTATTTGCATGAAAGGTCTTTTAGATAAAATCTCATACATTTTATCATGCTCTTGATTAGCAAAAATTGGTTTACTACCATGAAGAAGAGGGGTGGAGCTTAGTGGTTTATGCTTGTATTTAACAATGGTTTTAAACCTTTTAGACATGTTTGAATTGAAATTAAAGGGTGAGAAAGGAATTTTTAGAGAGGTTTTTAGGTGGAAAGGCTAATTTTAAGATGGGGAGGTAGAGGAACACAACTTTGTTTAGGGTTTTAAAAGATAAAACTAAGAAAAAATATGAAGGGTATGATTTTAAATAGGTTTGATTTGAAGGCACATGGCTATCTACATAAGACACATGACTATGCATTCTAAAAATTTAGGAAAGGGCATGACCATATGGGTTGGGAGTGCATTTTAGAAACGAGTTGCTTTTTGGGTGTTAAAGCGCATGGTTGTGCTTCGTGTTGTGCATTTTGGCTTTTCATTGTTTTATGAAATAGTGAGGCACACGACCATGTCACGAGGTTGTGTTTTAGAAACTTGCTACTTGGCTTTAGTTAAAGGTACGCAATCATGTCCTTAGGCTATGCATTTTGGAATGATGTTGCCTAACTTGTTTTTTCAACACATGGCCTTGTGGTTGAGCCATGCATATCCATTAACCTTTATTTTATGATTTTTGACCATACGTATGGCCATGAGTCTTACCCTTTATAGTCATATACATATCTTTACATCCTTTTAACATAAAAATGAACCAAACACATGAAGAGACACACCAAATTCAAATAAAACACACTAAGAACAACATTAAACAAGCAAAAAGAATGACGTTATGAGCAAGTATATGGAGGAAAGGAAACTTCCCTAAACTTATTTGTAACTAAAATGTACACTTCTTCTTGTTCATAAACCTATAAAAGCAAACAAAAACATGTAAAGGAAATAAATAATAAAGAAGAACTAAACACACAAACAAAGAATAAGGATAGAACAATGGGGAATTACCCCAAGAACATACTAGTTTAAGGTCTCTAGCTTAACCTTTGTCCTTAGCTTTTAATAAGGGGCATTGGGTGGTAGAAAGTTTCCCCCTTTGGCATGAGATCTCCATCATAATATGGTTTCAAATGGTGCCTATTCATTTTGAAAGTCTCATCCTTGGAATTTACTATTTCAATAGCACCATGAAGGTGGATCTTTACTATCAAAGAACCATAACTTCAAGTTAAACATGATCTTGAAAGGTCTTAACCATCTAGATTTGAGCTTACCTAAAAGGAACCATAACTTCAAGTTAAACAAGAGAACTTACTAGCCTTCCTTGAAGTCTATTGGTAAGATATAATGATAGTGTCATCGTTTTCTTCTCTTTATAGGTGTGGTTACTCTCACAGGCTTGGAATAGAAGGGCCTCAAGTTCATTAAGTTGAAGCTTCCTCTCTTTCATTGATAAGACTTATATCAAAGTTAAAATACCAAATTGCCTAATAAGCATTATGTTATAATTCTATTGGTGCATGACATACTTTCTAAACACCAAACGATAGAGAATGGTGCCAATCAAATTTTGTAAGCGATTATGTATGTCCAAAGTGCATCAAAAAACTTCATAGACCAATTTGTCCTTAATGAATTAATGATTTTCTCTAAGATTTGCTTGATTAATTTATTGGAAACCTCTACTTGCCACTTATTTGAGGATCATAAGGAGTGGTTATATTATGATTAACCCTATACGTTTGCAATAAGGCTTCAAATTGGCAATTGCAAAAATATGATTTACCGTCACTCATAATTGCATGAGGGATTCCAAAGATTGTAAAGATATACTTTTTGAGAAACCAAACCACCACCTTGGCATCATTACTTAGAGTGGTAATAACTTTTACCCATTTTGGAAACATAGTCCATCACCACTAGTATATATTGAATCCTAAAAGACTTAAGAAATGGCCTATGAAGTCGATGCCCCAAACATCAAATAATTCAACCTCGATCAAGAAATTTAAAGGTATTTCATTTTGCTTCGAGATATTACCTACTCTTTGGCACTTATCGCAAGACCTAACAAAAGCAAATGCATCAGTAAAAAAAGAGGGCTAAAAGAAACCACTTTCGACACCTTAACCATTATTTTAGATGGACAAATCTCCTTATGATTCTATTAGCACATTCTTTAGACAAATAAGGTTCTTCCTAAAAATATTATTTAACATCATGAAAAGGTTCTTCCTAAAAATATTATTTAACATTATGAAGAAACTTTTTTCTTTGACAAAAATTGAAATAATGAAGAATGATAAACTTACAGAGTAATTTACAAAATCCACATACCAAGAAATTTTGAAAGCCTTAAAAAGAAAGAGTTATTCATCAGAAAAAGTTTTGTTGATAAGGTTACTTATCTTTTCTTGTTAAATATGCTCCAATCAAGATAAATGATCAACTATTAGATCAAATTCTTAGAGCAATAGCACCCATCATATGATCTTTAGCTTTACATCCTTCTTAGTAAGCAAATAGTGTATAAATGTATGATCAGTATAAATAAATGTTAAAGGCATCTAAATAATCATTAGAAAAATGAAAAGGAACATCTTTAGCTAAAAGATCATAAAAGGGTTTAGAAATTTTAGAAAAATCCTTTATTAATCATTTATAGGACCCTGCATGGCCAAGGAAACTCTTAATGCCTTTAACATGTATTAGAGGAGGCAATTTGTCTATAACTCCAATCTTAGATCAATCCACTTCAATTCCTTTGGATGACACCTTATGTGTAAGGACTATACCTTCATGAACCATAAAGTGGCATTTTTCCTAATTGAGTACTAGGTTAGTGTCCTTATATCTTTGCAAGGTTAGCGAAACAATCATTAAAAGAATTGCCAAAAATTTAAAAATCATCCATGAACATTTTAATCATTTTCTCTATCATCTCAGAGAATATAGCCATCATGCATCTTTAGAAAATGGTAGATGCATTACATAGTCTAAATGGCATATGACAGTAGGCAAAGGTATAATAGGGGCATGTGAAAGTTGTCTTTTCTTAATCCTTTGATGTTATTTGGATTTGATAGTAGCTCAAGTATCCATCTAGAAAGTAATAGTATTGATGCATTATAAGTCTTTCCAACATTTAATCAATAAAAGGCAAAGGAAAATGGTCTTTATGAGTTGCCGCATTCAATTTCCTACAATCAGTGCACACTCTCTAACCCGTCATGGTTTTAGTGGGAATGAGTACATTATTTTCGTTAGTTATGACTATCATTCCCGCCTTTTCTTAAGAACTACTTAAACCAGACTAACCTAAGGGCTATCCATAATGGAATAGATGATTCACATACCTAGCAACTTAACAATTTCTTTTCTAACTACCTCTTTCATGTTAGGATTAAGCCTTCTTTGGAGATCTATGGTGGGTTTGCAATTGTCCTCTATTAGTATTTTATGCATGCAAAGTGTAAGACTATAGTATAACCCAAAGCTCTAATCTTTTGTCTTAACACCCTTAACAATTGTTTTTCTTATTCTTGTATGAGCTCATTGAAAATGATAACTAGTAAAGTGTTATCTTTTCCTAAGAATGTATATCTAAGATGAGAAGGTAAAGCTATAAAGTCAAGTTAGGGAGGTTTAGGAATAAAATATAGAGTTACCTCAAGGTATACCTCATAGTCCAAAGGTTATACTAAAGAATAAGAATAAGAAGAATGTCACATACCTCAAGAATAGGGGTACTTACCTCATCAATTATTTCTGTCTCCTATTTTTCCACTCTTACCATTGCTACCTTTTTAATTTTAGGATTGTCTTATTTTTCTTGAAGGTTTCCTTTATACATTTTTCTATTATGTCAATTCTTAGGCACCTTTCATCCTTCATTGGCTTCTTGATGGCCTTGAAAATGTTGAATACTACTTTTTCATCTCATACAAGTAAGGTTAAGTTTCCTTCTCAAACATCAATAAGGGCACCTCTGGGTGTAAGAAATGGTCTCCCCAAAAGTAAATGAATTTCCCTATCTTCTTCAAAATGAAGCACCATAAAATCCATAGGAATTATAACCTTGTCTACTTTAATGACCACATTTTCCACTATTACCTTAAGATATTTGATTGATTGATTATTAATTGAAAGGAAATTTTTATTGGCTTCATCTCACCAATACCTAGATTTTCAAACAAAGACAAATACATTAGATTAATAGTAGAGCCTAAAATACAAAGAGCTTTATCAAATCAAAGACAATCATTATCACAAGATATAGTAAAACTCCCTAAATCTCCTCTTTTTAGAGGTAGTTTATTAAAAATAATGGCCTTACACTTCTTGGTTAGTATGAGTCTTTCACATTCCTTAAAAGTTCTTTTCTTTGAAAGCACATCCTTTATGAATTTTGCATACTTTGGCATTTGGGCAAGTACCTTCACAAAGGATATGTTGATTTGGAACTTCTTAAGCATCTCTAAAATTTAGATAATTTCTTATCCACCATATGTTGCTTAAGTCTTAAAGGAAAAGGAACAAGAGGTACATATATCTTAACTTTCTCTTTAGGTTTGTCCTCCATAATGGGCTCTTCTTCTTAATCTATCTTGCCTTTTTCCTTTGTCTCTTCATCTACTTTCGAATGAAGCTTTTTGCCACTTCTTAAGGCTATGGCTTTCATTTGGTCTTTAGGATTGGTTTCAGAGTTGTTTGGTAAAGTGCCTTAAGATCTAGAGCTTAACGTATTTGTTATTTGTCCTACTTGAATCACAAGGTTATGGATGGAAGATGAGTAATTTTTTATGACAAGGTCTATTTTAGCATCAAGCTTCCTAATCATCTCATATTGGTGATCGAGTCTAGCATTAGTTTTTATGATGAATTTTTTCATAAGGGTTTCTAAGCTTGATTTCTTCTCTTGAGGTTGGTAATTTTGTGGTAGGGGTTGAAAACCAAGTGGTCCTTAGGTTTTTGGATTTATGGTATTATTTTTTAACTAAGAGAATTTAGGGTGATTTCACCAACTAGGGTTGTATTCATTAGAGCAAGAGTTGTAGGTTGATGGTTGAAGTTTCCCATAAAATGTACTTGATATTGAGCAAAGGGATTTTTTGCATAATAATGAATACTTTTATGCCCATTTTCACCATAAAAATCACACATAACCTGCAAGAAAGGAGAAGACACTGCATTATAATTAAAATAACTTAATTACATAGCTAAAGAAGATACATGAGCTTGCAATACTTGCAATGCATCTTAGTTTTGAACTTTTACTGCTTTCTTAGATACACTCCTCTCATGAGCTTAATAGTTGTTATTGGCCATTGTTTCTATTAAGTCATAGGGGACATCCTTGGTATTGACCAAAAGTGAGCCTCTAGTATATGCATATATTATGATCTCCATTTGCCCAAAAAGTCCATTATAGAATGTATGCATAATTGACCATATTGGAATTTCATGATTTGGGCATCTCCTCAAAAGATCCTTGAATCTTTTCTAAGCTTCATTCAAAATATCCCCTTCTTATTGGCTAAATGTAGTGGTCTCATTTCTAAGCCTCATCGTCTTTGATAAAGGGAAGTATTTGTTAAGGAAGGCTTAAGTTAGTTGGCCCCAAATAGTAATGCTTTCGGGCTCTAATGAGTTTATCCATGCTTTAGTATTGTCTTTGAGAGTTAAAGTGAAAAGGCATAGCCTTACTACATTTGCATACATTCTATTTTGCCTAAATGTGTCATAAATCTCCAAAAAGTTTGCTATGTAAGCATTGGGATCTTCATGAGAAAGGCCATGGAACCAAAGCGTGTAAGCAAGCATTTGGACAAACGTCAGCTTGATCTCAAAGTTATTTGTATTAATGTTTGGTCTAGTGATAGTCGGTTGTAAACCTCTAAGAGATGGTGTAGTGAATTCCTTTAAATGTCCATTTTCTTGATTTGACATCTCTTGATTTGTTTGGTATTCTTGTTTTCTTCAAATGTCAGTTCTAATCACACACTTAAAGCCAAAAAAATAAGAAAGACAAGTTAAAAATAAAAAATAAAACTCTAGATCAATACAAAAATAATAACTTCATATTAAAGTTGTTGATCCCTTGCATCAACGCCAAAAACTTGATGACAGGTGTGTGTCAAGTACATAATTACCCTTAAACTGTAAACTCATAGGTTACAAATAATACAATGTCCTATGAGTATAGATATCATTTCCATAAGGATTGAATTTAAGTATTAAGTATTATGCTTCTTATATTATTTAAAGAACTAAAGAAAATGAATGCTTATAATTGAATATAAGAAATTAATACTAAGTTTAATAATGATAATAGAATTATTTAGAAGGCAATCAATGGATAAAAGTGACTAGGGATTCAACTTCACTTAACAACTTTTATGGGTTCCTAATCTTTATCCAACTGGTTCATTCACTTAGTGTTACTATTAAGTCACTAATACGGTTAATTATTCTCTCTCAAGTATTAATCAACATACAAAAGTATGTTTAGCTAATGGTCTTTTAACAGAAAAGCTAAACATTATGCAATTATTTTATCATATAATACTTTAATGATAGCCATACTTTATTAAGGTCTCTCAACATAAAATAAAGCATGAGAATTATTTTAGATCCATTCCATGAAAAGCATCTCTCGATAGTCAATTCATATAACTAAATTTGATTAATAACCATTCAATTAATATCGTTAATCACATAATAATTCCTAACATAAAAGTGAATGAAACCAAAAAATATTTAAATTAAGAAATCCATAAGTTGTCACACAGATCGATTTAAAACCCCAGCCTTGAGGGTTTTAGTCCATAATAAAGAAAAGGGAAGAAGAAAGGATAATCAAATTATAAATAAGAGAAGCCATGGACTCCTTTTTAAAGCTCCTTGATTGGTTATACCCTCTTCCTCAAAGTCTCTTTGCCTTCGCTCCTTGAATGGCTCTTTGATCATTTGTTGCTATTTTCTAAGATGTGGGGTGATTCTTTATTCCCTAAATTATAGGGATTTGCCTTCTTCTCTGAAGGTGCCTTCAAAGTAGGAAGCTTAAGGGAAGGAAAAAGGAAAAGATTTGGGAGAAAATATAGATTGCAAATTGCCATGTAATGGGGCACACGACCATATGCATAAGGTACATGACCATGTGCCTCTGCAATTCCTTTTGGTTTGCTAAGATGCCAAGAAGCATAACCATGCCTTATGGTTATATATTTTTTATCTCCTTCATTTTTTGTTTGCTTGAATGAGGCATGACCTTGTACTTGTAAAGCATGGATGTGCACTTATATCTTCTTCCTTTAATGTTGATTTTCTTCATTCTAAACATTAAAACATCAAATACCATGTATTAGGTTCATTTATATGCTAAATTATATCATGAATACTTAGATTTAAGAAGGAATTACACTGTTAAACATTTGAATTATGGCACTAAACACAATGCCACTTTCTATGTGACTTGAGGAGGTGTATTCGTCATTCATAATGACCATGAAATAAACTATTGCTACTTTTTTCTCATCACTTGAGCTTTCTATTTTAGATGTGCTAAAGTCATCCCAAGTAGCCTTGAAGGCTTCCTTTCCTTTACTAGAATGGTGCTTCATAGATGAATGTTTATTCTTCTTTAACTTTGGATAATCTATCTTAAGATGTTCCTTCTCATTGTACTCATAATAGATTATTTAGTTTTAGAACTCTTTCTTTTATATTCCTTCTTCAATTTTCCTTTTTTGTTAGATAGGAATTTCTTCACTTGGTTTATGATGAAGCTAGTTTATCATCCTTACTACAATCATCACTATCATTAGAAGATGTTGGTGAAGAAATAGAAGGAGTTTTGGTACATACCCATTTAGTTTTAAGAGTTATATCCTACTTCCTTTAACCTTAATCTCTAGTTGGCTTTTCAAGAGTGATTTTATATGCAAAAAGCTCGTGCATGAGTTTTTCTAGTAAGAGTTCTTCCAACTTGTTACATTCCTTAACAATTAGCTTATTGTTTTTCTTTAGGAAGTGTTTTAAAAATTTTGATATTCATATCCTTATTTAAACATGTCTAGCCCAGTCCCTTTAGTCTCCCCATAATGTTTATAAATCTATTGTATATTTTTATGATGGACTCATGAGGTTGATATGCAAAAATCTCATATTTGTAAGCGTGCATTTATATTTTCTTCTTTTTTACTTTACTTGTCCCCTCATGCTAGGTTAGTAACTTGAATCTCTTTTGCTAATTTGCACATTTATAGTTTGGCATATTGAGATTTGTAAATACTATAGAACAAGACATGCATTACTTTTTTATTCTTAAGGTTGGCCTTGTTCTTCGTAGCTATCCACTCATCGTTCTTCTTAAGATCCATGACATCTCCTACTAGCTTTGTGGGAACTTCTCTTCCTTCGTTTGCAATATCCTAAAAGATATATGGTTTTCATAGTTTAGGAAAACCTTCATCCTATTTTTTGCAGTAACCATTATCATTATCTTTATAAAATGTATTTTATCAGCTTGCCATCTAATCTTTACTCTTTGCACTAAAGCTTGATTAAAGAGACTTGCTCTTATACCACTTATTGTCCTAAGGTAACTTAAGGGGGTGATTAGGGCAATGGCAAGTAAAGAATACATGATAAAACTAAAAAAGTAATAACTACATAGATACCAAAATTTCATAAAGGTTGAGCACAATCCAATTTGCGTCTTTTTCTCTAGATCACACAAGAGTTTTATTGCCAAATAAATTACAAATGTTATTCAAACTTTTACACTAAAGTAAATTTACTAGGCACCACTTAAGAGCCATTACCAAAAGTTTTTAGAGACTATTTAAGCCTATCCAAGATAATTTGCAAGTACTATCTCAAATCTGTAATGAGAGTTTAAAATTTCCTCTCATATAGATTTCATGTAATTCATAAGGAAGTACTCTCAAACACACTAGCGCTATTAAAATAGAAATATAAGAATCTGACAAGTAAGCTTAAGGTAGGATTGAGAATGAGATTACTAAAGTAGAACTACAACATCTTCTTCTTCTTCTTTAAATAACTAATTTGATAAGCTCGTTAAGAATGCTTAGTTGAAAAATTGAACCCTTAGCCACTTTTGATTACTCTTTGATGCTTAGATTTCTTAATGAGATGTATGTATTTCATGTATATCATATGTTATATTTGTTTTTTGAATTCTAGTACTTATATAGTAATTGGTACAAAACTAGCTAGTACTCATATTTGAAAACCTATCAAACCTATTAATAAAGCCATTACAAATCCCAACAACACTCATTGGGATGTTGGTTATAGTTGTTGATGAACAATGATCTTAGGATCTTTCTTCAATGGCTAATAAGTACTTATATTGCTTTATTAACAACAACTATTAGGATAATCCCATGCATGTTAAAGAGCCCTATAACACTTATTGTGCTCATGCAAGTGTCATTAAACATTGTCCATTTTAAATAGGTTCCATAGCCTTATGCAAATGGTTTTTCCTATCACCATGGATGGAGTTCCCACCAATTGATTTCTTCAATATCCATTTAAGACTTCTTTGATAGTTATTATAACTTCTTTAATAACCAAAGCTTATTCAACATTATTTTTTAAGATTTCTCGGTGGTCATTAGGAAACTTCCATGCCCCATTGTGATGTCAACACTCATTGAGTTCATTTTAGCAGTCATTAAGGTCACATTAAGAAGTGAACTTTAACCATTATTATTATCTGCCTATGCCCATTATTTTTCATGCCACCCTTATTAATACTTTATCTATTATTGTTGAGGCATATAAAAAAGTTTGCCAATTCTACTAGGCTTTTCCAATAGTCATTGGTGCTTCTCAATGGTCATTGTTTGGCTTCAATAGTCATTAGCATAATCGACCACTATTATTGGTGTTTTAATTTGTACTTTAAACTAATAGAATTTGTTGTGTTGTCACTTCATATGTGAGATATTTACTAAGTAGGAAAGCTTATTTCAATCATAATCTTTTAAGAGTGAAGTGAGGGACCTATAAGATCAAACATAAAGCATTTACACATATGTTAGGAATTTTAGCGCTTTGTTTGTAATTATCAAAATAAGAAATGGAACTTAAAAAGTCCAATAAAGATAAGTGACAAGTTTTCAAAGTAGTGATTTTAGTTGAGATGTAGGTAGCAAATTTCTAAATTAAGGAATTTCTAAAATTATTTCTAATTGATGGCTAACCAAGTTATATGAAGGGATTTTTGAATCAATAATTTAAGTTGAGATGCAAGTCAAGAATCTTTGAATAAATTATCCCTAGGGAGGAGACAATAGACTTAAGATGACTCAATCCAAGAATAGATTATGATCAAGATCAATTTTGAGACACTTTAAAAGTAGTAGATTTATAACAAAAAGACATTATGAAAATGATGACCTTGCCATAACAAATGAGACCTTGAATGGACAATGATTTTTTTAAAATAAGGATAACTTCCAAATAATGATACAGTCACTGCTGAGAAATAGGCAATGGTAATTCAAAGTTGATGATTCCTAAATAATGATATGATTGATGTCAAGAACAAAAATCCCTAATGAATATAACTTGAATCAAGATGAAGGTGAAGAATCAAGAATAGTAATCCCTAGTGAGGGCATGTTCGGCTAAGAAATAGGCATTTGTTTAATGGCTTCCATAATAGTAGTAAAACTAAACTAGCAAGCATTGCATTAACTGAAAAATAGGAATATTGTTAGCAATAGAACTAAGGAGTAGGTACTACATTAGCCAATAACTAGTCATGTTATTTTTAGTAAAGGTAAAAACATAGATGTTGCACTAACCAAAATGTATGTCATCAACTGTAAAGTCAAGTGTATAGGTATTAGATTAGTTAAGAATTAGGCATGACATTTGTAGTAGATCTAAAAAGATGGTGCTACATCAATTCATAAATGGATGTGTCATTTACAATAGAGGCAAATGTGCAAGTGTTAATCAAGATGTGACTATCACACCAGCAATAAAGTTAAGAAGTAGGCATTGTTTGCCTTTAGTAGTAAAGCTAAGTGTATAAGTGTTATGATAATGTCAAGATGTAGATATTGTTAAGATGTAAGTGAAGACTTTTGTAACAACTGAGATGTAAGTAATTTGAGCTAATAACTTCAACAAAGATATAGGCTAAAGAATAAACATGTCCTCATGAGCGAAGATCTAAGCTAGTGAAGGTACATCCTTTCTTTGTATCTTTAGGTTTGCATTTTTATGTTTATATATTACTATTATATGCTTTGTTTGAAAATAGAATTCAAAAATATTTTTGAACAAACCCCACCAAAGCAAAGGGTAATCTATAGACACGAAATTACTAACCCAATATACAATGGCCTCACGATAAAGGTGAAATAATTTATTCCTTCAAATTAGATTGCTTTTGATTAGATATGATATCTCTATAATACCAAAATATTTTTATGATTTTAATTATGTGATTTGGAAATTTTTAGGCTTAATTTTCCTGGAAAATACATTTGAAATTCATTAAAATAGGACTGAAGTGGGTATGGACAAATTGGATAAGATGTAAAAGTTTAAGGGTTATCAATTTGATGGGCACAAATTTTCTCAAGCTGAAGATGGGTTCCAAAAAGGAGCTATACAAGTTCAAAGGAATGCATGATGAGTTCCTTGAAACCCATACTGACTTCTCTTGAATCTATCATGAGTTCATCTCCCTTATTAAAAAAAAAAAAAAAAGAAGAAAAAAAAAGACTTTGGCTGATTTCAAAATGAGAGTAACTAAAGGAAGGAAAGTGAAAAAAAAGAAAGAGAGAGAAAAAAATATAGGAAAAAAGAAACAAAGCCAAAAAAATTTACCTTGAGTCATATTTTGAATAAGATGAATTTTTATGAGATCCAAGCAGTTCTTATTATACCATAAGCACTTCAAGATGAGAAAAATTGCACCGATACGATCTGGGGTGTCTAACAAATTTATCGACTTCTTATTTTGTATATAGTTATAAATATTATGTTGGTTCTTATGTACTAAGAAAAGGAGTTGAATTGGTAGGTAATTATAAATTCAGAAGTAAATAATTAAGGAGAGGATGAAGAGAATACATAAAATTTTTAGTGGTTCGATTATGAAAAACCATACTCCACTCCCTAACCTTAATTGAGAATTTCACTATAGCTATAGTTATATAATGGAGTTTTCTAAGCTCACTCCTAACTTATCATTTTGTCTCACACCTAATCCTTACAACATGTGTTTAAGGCTAACACACAATCTTACAAGAGTTTTTCCAATGCTCATTCTCAAACCTATACAAGAATTTTCTATGTCTCACTTTCAAACTTAATAAGTGTTTTATGGCTAACAAAAGAATAAATTATGATGTTTAATACTTTGAGAGATAAAATGAAATGGTTTAACCAAAAATAATATTAATTCTCCATGCATTAAAGACCTTTGAAGGAGGTATTTATAGCCTTCACTCTCTAAATGGTCATTGTAAAAGTGTTATAGCCATACCCATCTCCAATAACTAGAAATTTTGCATTTAATGCATTATCAAACCCAAATCACAATTGTTAAATCTTAATCTCGATGGTGAAATCCATTTTGCAATCAAGATAATAAAATTGTGATCATGAAATCTGCAAATGTATCTAACAGTTAGTGTCATATGGCACTTCATTATAGGTTCTTCAACTATCTGTTGGAACCATTTTCACCTAATCAAATATTGCACGATGACAATCTAGGTCGTGATACAGCCTGACCCTTTGGCTTAAAATGTGTCTTAGTCATGATCTTCAAATCTTGGTCATAATTTTCTTGTCTTAGTCTTTATCTTCATTTCTTATGGCAATTTTCACATCTATTTCATGATGTAAAATATTTTTGTTGGCCTAGTGCACCAAGAAGGGTGATTGAATTGGTGGCTGATTGAAAATTAAAAATAAAGCAAAAGTGTTTAGGAAGTTAAAAAGGAAAAGAGAAAAAACAACACAAAAGGATTATAGTGGTTCGGGTGTTAACAAACCCTACTTCTACTCCCCAATTTTAAACAATAGGGTATATCACTCAACTAAACTGGTGTTTTCAAGCTCACACCAAACTTATACAACTTATGTTTTATGACTCACACCAAACCCTTACAACCTTCTATTTTTAGGCTCATACAAAAACCTCCCATAAGTGTTTTGGATAGGCTCACACTTCAACCTCTTACAAGAGTTTTAGAATCTAGGCTAACTCTCAACCCAATTACGAAGGTGTTTATTACTCATACCAAACAATCAACAACACATTAAGAAAAGTAAAAGAATGAGTAGCAAATTAGCAAGAGTTTGATTACAATTAATCGAATTCTCTTGCATTTACATCAATTTGGTGGAGTATTTATAGCCCACATCCACCAAAAAGACGTTGGTCAAAAACTATCCCCAAATCTCCAAGTTGTGCTAGGCAGATTTACATTAAATGCTTGTCAAGCAGAAGTCGATGTCACTACTATCATTTCATAATCGCGAATTTTCAATTTGCATTGAGAAGTTAGAAATCGCAGTAGAGAACCCTATTTTGTGTCTAATAGCTAGTCCATGTGTCTTTCATCCATTGGTTGTTAAAGAAATATAGTCATTGTCTTCAACCAACTATTTAAAAGTCATGGTCATGAGCTAACCTTGTGTTGGGCACGACTGAGACCGCGGATTCCTCTATTTGGATAGAAAATTCCAACTTCTTGTGTTGCGGTCGCAGCCAAATATTCACTCTCATAATTTTTTATTTTTAACAGTAGCCTTAGACACTTGGCATGTTGTGGTTGTGGCTTTGGTTCCCTCCTTTGTCATTTTGAATTCACAATTGCGACCTATAACACGAAAGCCACTGCAAATTTTTTGTGAATCAATCGATGCTCCTTAAATTGAGTCACGATTGTGAATTTGCCTATAAATCCTTCTGCCCTAGCTCCATTCATCCTAATAGCTATGTCGCGATCGCAATTTTGGAGATATCGACTGCAATTTTGGATGTTTTTCTAAAAGATGGAGATTTTGACTTGCATCCAACTTTCAATGAAAATAACTCTTATAAATTGCAAAGCAATACTTGAATAAAGCATTAGAACTGATCAATCTTCATTGTCAAGATCAAAAGAGGCTTATGACATAGGTTTAACCAAGCTAGTCCAACAATCTCCCTCTTTTTGATTTTGACAACTTAGATTGATTCTAAAGAAAAATGAACACATGAGTTGTGGAGTTGGGATGGATTATGATTAGATAATCAAAGAATAATTAAAGAATTTTAGTCAATGATCAAAAAATTCTAAGTATAATTCTTAGATAGAACTTGCTCCTTCTCATCTTATGCACAAAACTCATTTTCTTTCAACATGTTATTCTCTCCCCCTTTGGCAAGATCAAAAAGAGGGTAAAGAGTTAAACCAGGAAAGAGATGCATAAATTGAGAGTGAATAATGATAGAGAGCAAAACAATGACAAGATATAAATTGCAATCACATAAGATATGAGCATTAAATTGCAAAAACAAACACTTTTATTTATATAATAAGTTATGGGATCAATAGTTTTTACATCAAGAACTTAAAGATAATATAGCAAAAGAAATAAAAACCCTAAAGACAATCTAAAAGATAGGAGAACTGTTATCATCTCCAGAATTGTCTTAGTCTTCATTGTTTCCTCCATCCTCAACTTCATCACCCTCCTCAACCTCTTGGTTGTCCTCCTCTTTTGGTGTGTCCTCCCATTCCTCAAAATGTGGAAGATGGTCGGGAGGAGCTCCTACTTTCTCTTATAAGTCCATCAAGTCCACCTATAATAGGTTGGAAAGGAGGAGAAATCTTATCTTTCACATTCTCATCATTTTGTCAAATTTCTTGTTGATGTAGGTAAGAGAGATTTTGGTTTTAGGCTTAGGTTGGGGAGGTGGTATAGGTTGGGCTCCCTCTTCAATGGCAAGCCTTTTTTCTTTTAGAAGCTTGGGAAGACTCTAGTTTCTTAGCTCTAAAAGCACCCAATGTGTATGTGTAAGAATTTGGGTGAATGGCTTTTGTGTTAATGAGGTAGGGGAGGTCCATAAAATTTTGGGAATTGGAAAGATTCTTAGTAAGGAATTTTTCATTTTCCTCATTAAGGGCCCCTATGTACCGATAAATGGTAGTCACATGAGAAAGGGGAAGAAACTGACTCTTGGGTTTGGTGCTCATGTGAATCAGTTAATCCATAAGATAGCAGCCAGTTTGTATGGGTTTCTTTTTTATAAGGTAAAAAAAGGAAAGCAAGATCATTTTGGGATACCTTTTTGTTACCATCGCCTCTTATGTTAACGGAGAAGGTGATGATATGATGAAGTAACCAAAAAGGGAGGGTTCGAATGTATTTGGCTAAGGAGGTTTTGGGGTTATGTTTAGTCCTCGATGGAAATTTCAGACCAAAACTCGAAAAATATAACATCAAGAGTGGAGATGATGGACGAAATGTCATCTCCAACTTGAAGGTTAAAAAGATTGGACAATTGTTCAAAAGTGATGAAAAAATGGGTCTCTAAAAGCACGAAATACTAAACCATATTGGCCGGCACGAGATTATGCTATCCATGAAATACTAAACCATATTGGCCGACACGAGATTATGCTATCCAAGTTAGAGCCATGGTACATATGAATTCTTGCATGATTTCTTCATATCCAAGCTCGTCACGAAATATGAATTTGTTCCACCTTAGTTTTGAAAGAAATGTATGGATCTCGACCTTGATTCCCATCGATTCAAGAAGGAAAGTAGAAGAAATTTTATTTAGTAAAATGATCTTAGAAGCGTTTGCCTTGTAGCGATCTTTCTCCTTTTTTCGTTATTCCTTTCATTAAGTGTAGAGCCAGTGATCCTGAAGGCTATGCCATTGCCTTCCCTTTCTCTACTTATGAAGCTTTCTTAGGGGCCATTTGTGAATGAAGACAGATTAGATGGTTTTGAGATTAAGGAAGAAGATAGATGAAAATATTTGATAGGAATGAATGAAAACACTGTTTGAGGGGTTTATATAGGCTAGGAAAGGCTGTGAAAATAATTAAAAATGGTAAAAAATGAATTAAATGAAGTGTTGCATTTGATTGGCAATCAAATCACCTAAATGTGTGGTAGTTACCCAAATTCGTGACTGCGACCTATAAATCGCGACCACTAATTTTGAAAAAATGAGTAACAGACAAAAAATCCTCAAGAAGCAGCATGCTCAATGGCCAAAAGATTTAAAATTTGAACAAATTCACAACCACAAATTGATGGTTGATAGTTGAAAGAAGAATACATGTAATTTGCAATCATGAACCAAGGAATTGCGACCACGAAGTACAAGTTCTAAAGGATAACTGCGAAAAATGAGACTTAACTATCTAAACTGTGATCCACTCAATTTATTGATGTCCAATTTATGTAAGTTGGCATAGAGAGGCACAATTGTACACAAAATTAAGACATCCAAAGGAACAAACATCACATACATCACACAAGGCAATCATTCAATATGGAATAATGCAACATATTAGAATAATCTAATTTTTCACTTTAGAGAGCTTTCATCAAGCATTCACAATGCTCTCTTAATGAAGTGCATCCTTTCTTCATTGAGAGGTTTTGTGAAAATGTTTGGAAGTTGATGATTTGTGTCTATAAATTCTAGCACAACATCACCATTTTAGACATTATCTCTAAGAAAATGATGCCTAATGTCTACATATTTGCTCTTAGAATGTTGAATGGGATTTTTTAAAAGATTTATTGCTCTAGTGTTGTCACATTTGATGGGAATGTGATCAATAACTTGGCCAAAATCCTTTAATTATTCTTTCATCCAAAAGACTTGGATGCAATAATAACCCGCAGCTACATATTCAACTTCGGCGGTAGATAATGCAACTAAAACTTGCTTCTTACTAAATCAAGAAACTAAACACTCTCTTATAAATTAGTAAGTTCTAGAAGTGCACTTTCTATCTAAAAGACTATCAGCATAATCCACATCCGAATAACCTATAAGACTAAATGAAGAATCTCTAGGATACCATAACCCTAAATGCAATATGCCATGTAAATATTTGAAAATCCTTAACATCATTCAAATGTGATTCTTTGGGACAAGATTGAAACCTATCACACATGTCTATACTAAACATTCTATCAGGTCTAGACGCGGTAAGATAAAGTAGAAAATTGATCAATACCTTGATATATCTTTTCATCAACCACCTTACCCAATTTGTCATTGTCTAATTTAATGGTAGCACTCATTGGTGTTTTTGCTACTTTACATCATTCCATGCCAAATTTCTTAAGAATGTCCTTTGTATGTTTGGCTTGGTTGATGAAGATCCCTTATTTGGTTTGTTTGATTTGTAGACTAAGGAAAAACTTGAACTCTCCCATCATGCTCATCTCAAATTCTCTAGTCGTACACTTAGCAAAATCCTCACAAAGAGATTCATTAGTAGCACAAAAAAGGATATATCAACATAAATTTACACTATTATTGTATCATGATTATGTCTTTTAACAAATAAAGTTTTGTTAACCTTCCCTTTTTCAAAACCATTTTGCGAAATAAAAGAACTAAGTCATTCATGCCAAGCTCTTAGAGCTTGTTTCAAACCATATAAGGCTCTATTCAATTTGAAAACATAATTTGGAAAAGTATGTGATTCACAACTAGGAGGTTGTTCAATATAAACTTCCTCCTTAATAACACCATTTAGAAAAGTACTTTTGACATCCATTTGAAATAGTTTGAAATTCATGTGACATGCATATGCCAAAAAAATCCTAATGGCCTTTAATCTTGCTACAGGGGTATAGGTCTCATCATAGTCAATGCCTTCCTCATGGTTGTAATCTTTAGCAACCAATCTAGCCTTATTTCTAGTGATGAATCCTTGCTCATTTAACTTATTCCTAAACACCCATTTGCAACCTACAATTGGGTATTCCTTAGGCTAGGAGCAAGTTTCCACATATTGTTTCTCTCAAATTGATTGAGTTCCTCTTGCATAGCAATCACCTAACTCTCATCATCAAGAGCCTCATCAATAGATTTTTACTTAAATTGAGAAACAAAGGCAAGATTATTATCCAAAGTATTAAGTTGAGATCTAGTACTAACACCCTTTGAAGTATCACCAATGATAAGGTCTTTGGGGGTGATGCTCAAAAAATCTCCAATCTTTAGGAAGATCTTGATTTGGTGATTTCACTTATTGATGTTGAAGTTATTTATCTTCTCTTAATGATTTGCTTTCATAATGGTCCTCATCCTTTTCTCTTATATTATCCTCCAATTCCAATTTCTCAAAATCACCAACCAAGGAACCTTTCCTAAGGTCAAGTTTACTAGATTCTTCAAACACAATATTCATAGACTCTTCAATAACCATTAAACTCTTATTAAAAACCCTATAGGCTTTGCTAATGGTGGAGTAACATAAGAAGATGCCTTTATTAGTTTTTGAATCAAAATTTCCAAGATTATCCTTGGTATTTAAGATATAGTACTTACATCCAAAAACTCTTAGGTATGCTAACTTGGGTTTTCTAACATTCTATAGCTCATAAGAAGTTTTATTAAGTATGGATCTTTTAAAAACTAGATTTGTAATATAAAACAAAGTATTGATAGCTTTGGCCTAAAAGTAATTTGACAATGAATACTCATTGAGCATAGTTTTAGCCATTTATACTAGTGTCATATGTTTCCTTTCTACAACACCATTTTATTGTGATATTCTAAAAGTTGAAAAGTTATGGAACATCTCATTCTCTAAGCAATATGATTCAAAAGACTCATTTTGAAATTCTTTTCCATAGCCACTTCTTATAGAAGAAATGAAGTAACCCTTTTCATTTTAAATCCTTTTTATAAAACTTTTAAAAGCATCAAAAGTATCATGCTTATAATCTAGAAAGGAAACCCAAGTAAACCTAGAGTAATCAACAACTAGGACTAGTGTATAATATTTTCCACTAATGCTAGCACTCCTAGCAGGTCCTATCAAATCCATATGAATTAATTAAAGAGGTCTAGATATACTTACAACATTCTTTACTCTAAAGGAAGATTGATGTTGCTTTCCCATTTGGCAAGGACCACAATCTTGTCTCTAAAGAATCTTAGCTTGGTAAGACCTTCCAGTATTTTTCCCTTTGATAAGCTTTTGTAAGAGCTCCATGTTAACATGTCTAAGTCTTCTATGCCATAGCTAAGCTTCATTACTAAGAGACATTTGACACTTAAAGGATTAGTTAGCCAAATTGTCCAAGTCAATTAGGTAGGTATTATCCTTCCTTTCACCCTTAAAAACTACCTTTTTATCCATCAAAGTGGTAACTTGGTAGTCTCTAAGGTCAAATGTGACTTTATTACCTTTGTCACATAATTAACTTACACTAAGCAAGTTATGTTGTAAGCCATCAAAAACTAAAACATTATTAATTAAGGAACGACCATTCTTACCAATGGCCCCATTGTCAATTACCTTACCCTTGGCATTATTTCCAAATGTGAAGTTGCCACCCTCCTTTTCCTTTAGGGCCATGAATAGCTTCCTATTGCCCATCATGTGCTTTGAGCATCTGCTATCCACATGCCAATCATTTGCTTCATTGATGGCTACCAAACACCCCTACAAAACATAAGTAAATCCTCTTTGCTTTGGTACCCAATCATACTTGGGTCCTAGGGGGTTAGGTTTTGAAGAATCCTCTAACTTGAGGTGAGCCTTCCTAATGTAGCAATAAACATTTATGTGTCTATATTTCATGCAATAGTGGCATTGGAGTTTAGACCTATGTGTCTTTCTCCTATGCATTACTTTAGTATAAGTGGGGAATTTCCTCATACCAAACACGATGTGTGTGAGCATGAACATGTATGAATGGGTGTAAGATTCTATTTTTTGTGTGTTTGAGTGAGCATGCCTTTTGTTGCACATGTATGCATAGTTGGTCTTCTTAGAAATAGGCTTAGGGCCTTGTTGCACCTTTCCCTTACCCATAGGCAATGGTGGTTTAGTGCTTTAAGCACTTTTCTTTCCAATAACCTCAATACTTAAAGTTTGAGATATTGAGGCCTTGATGAATGTTATGGGTGAAGGTGTAGAAGAAGAAGCTCCATCAAAGGCTAAACCATGCCTAACTAAGGGAGGTCTTCGTGATACAATAAGTGTATCCAAGGCTTTTTTGCCCTTATGGAACTTAGAAATAAAGTTTCTAAGCTCAATGACCTCACCTTTAAATAAATCATTTTCCTTTCTTTGTAAAGTTAGAGGTGAAGATGACTTGGATAGACTCTCAATAGACTTCTTCAGTTCTTCATTTAAAGCCCTCAATTCACTTACAAGACTATTTAGGGATTTGAATTCATCCTTTAATTTAGTGCACTTCTTCTTGTAAGTTTTCATTTGTGATTTATACTTATCACATTTCATGTTGAGAGCTTCTAAAAGCTTATTATCCACATCATCTAATTCATCAAATTCAGAATAAGAGTGAGGTGAAAAGCTTACCTCATTAGATGAATCCTCTTAAGCCATGAAACAAAGATTTGCAACCTCTTCCTTTTCATCTTCTTCAGTTGAGCTATCATTCCAAGTAGGTTTTAAGCTTTTTCTTTTTTCTTTGCCCTTTTTCTTCTTATTCTTCAACGTGGGGTAATCATAGTTGATGTGGCCTTGCTTGCCACATTCATAGCAAATGACATCATTTGATCTTTCTTTGGGAGTTAGGGTTGTTTTCTTGAAGTTTCTTCTTCCTTTCCTTCTTCTAATCAGCTCCTTAGTTCTTTTTGAAAACATTGCAAGCTCCTCCTTCTCCTTATCACTTTCCTTTTCACTTGAGGCTACTTCTACTTCCTTCTCATTTGATGAAGACTTGAGTGTCAAGATCCTCCTTTCCAATTTTTCAAATTTCTCTCTTTAATCTCTCATTTTCTTTATTTCTTCATCTTCTTTAAGGCTAACTCATGAGTTAAGAGTATGCCTATTAGGACATCTGTTGGCACCTTTCTTATCTCTGGGTTGGACTTTTGGATACTACATACCCTTGCACCAAATTTTTCAAGAGGTAGAGATTTCAAAATTTTAGAGTTTACCTCATGATTGTAGAGAATTCTCCCAAACTTCTTCATGCTGGTGATAATTGTAAGGAGTATATTTGTCATGTCAGTGATGCTTTCTTCCTCCTTCATCTTAAATATCTCCCACTCCATCACATACATCTCAAGTCGGCTATATTTCATTGAGGTGGTGCCCTATTAATAGTTCTCCAAGGCCTTCCAAATACCATAAGCAGTTAGGCAATGTTGGAGCCTTCCAATGTCTTCTCTTAAGAGAAAACTTAGAAGGATTGTCATGGCTCTTTTATTTCTGCCATTGGATCTCCTATGTGTTTCAACCCTTAGGGATCAACTCCTCACTTTCATTCACCACTTTGGTAGATGGATTCCACTCCTTTCCAACAATATCCCAGAGCTCTACCACATCACTATCTAGATAGATTTTCATCCTATACTTCAAATGAGTATAGTCTGCTCCATCGAAATATGGCTTAAGATGAGTATGGATTCCTTCTTGTGTCATGATCTTTACTCACACAATTAAACTTTACAGTGAGACTTGGCTCTAATACCACTTATTGGCCTAGTGCACTAAAAAGGGAGGGTTGAATTGGTGGCTGATTAAAAATTAAAAAGAAAGCAAAAGTGTTTAGAGAGTTAAAAAGGAAAAGAGAAAAATCAACATAAAAGGTTTATAGTGGTTCGGGTGTTAACAAACCCTACGTCCACTCTCTAATTCTACACAATTAAGTATTTCACTCAACTAAATAAGTATTTTCAAGCTCACACCAAACTTATACAATTTGCATTTTATGGCTCACACAAAACCCTTACAACCTTCTATTTTTAGACTCATACAAAAACATCCCACAAGTGTTTTGGATAGGCTCACACTTCAACCTCTTGCAGGAGTTTTAAAATCTAGGCTAACTCTCAACCTACTTACAAAGGTGTTTATTGCTCCCACCAAACAATCAATAAGACATTAAGAAAAGTAAAAGAATAAGTAACAAATTGGCAAGAGTTTGATTACAATTAATTCAATTCTCTTACATTTATATTAGTTTGGTAGAGTATTTATAGCCCACATCCACCAAAAAGATGTTGCTTAAAAACTATCTCCAAATCTCCAAGTTGTGCTAATAGATTTTGCATTAACTTATCAGGCAGAAGTCGCAGTCGCTACTGTCATTTCGCAGTCGCAAATTTTCAATTTGCACATAAGAGCTAGAAATTATGGTAGAAAATCATGTTATGTGTCTAATGGCTAGTCCACGTGTCTTTCATCCATTGGTTGTCTAAGAAATATAGTCATTGTGTACAACCAACTACTTAAAAGTTGCAGTCGCGAGCTAGCCTTGTCATGGGTGCTACTAAGACACCAAATTCCTCTATTTGGAGAGAAAATTCCAACCTCTTGAGTCACGATCGCGACCAAATACTCACCCTTGTGATTTTTTATTTCCAACGATTGTCTTAGACACTTGGCATGTTATGGTTGTGGCTTTAGTTCCCTCCTTTGTCACTATGAAATTCACATTCGCGGTCGCGACCTATAATGCAAAAGCCATCGCGAATTCTTCTATGAATCAACCAATGCTCCTTCAGCTGAGTTGTGGCTGCGAATTCGCCCCGCGAATCCTTCTGCCCTAACTCCATTTATCCAAATAGTTATGTTGCGGTCGTGATTTTGGGGATACCGACCACAATTTTGAATGTTTTTCTAAAAGATGGAGATTTTGACTTTCATCCAACTTTCAATGAAAATAACTTTTATAAACTGCAAAACAATACTTGAATAAAGCATTAGAACTTATCAATCTTCATTGTCAAGATCAAAAGAGGCTTATGACAGGATTAACCAACCTAGTCCAATAATTTTCTAAGTTCTTGAGTTTAGAAACCATTCTAATTTTTTTTTTTGCAAAATATACTTAATTAGAATCATTAATACTATTCAATTTGATTGTCAAGATCAAAATAGAGAATAACTAAATTAGACACCTAACTTAAGTCAACATATTATTTAAATTGGTGAAAATATATATGTTTTTACTATTATTATGAATATTGATAGTTTGATATATTAAATAACTATAATTTAAATGTTTTATGTTGTTCAATTCATTCCATAATTAATATAATGATAGATTAGGCTCTAAAATGTTTAAAACTAGATTTAATTGGATAGCTTGATATCATATGAATATTATAAGATATTTGGCATTTTCAAAATATTTATATATGATATTTGCCTATAAAATTTGGATATATTTATAAGATTAATATATCTAGTTTAGCTTGGCATATAAATTAGTATCAAGACATCTTCTGTGATAATTTTATTAATATATCTGTATAATATATTGTCTATTGGACTAGGTTGATTTAACCTAAGTCATGAACCTATTTTGATCTTGATAATAGAGATTGATTAATTCTAATGCTTTCATTAAGTGATGTTTTGCAGATTATAAGTTAGATTTTATCAGTGGAAGTTGGATGGAGTCCAAATATCCAACCTTATAAAGTTCACTCTAATTTGCGGTGAGTGTATTGAAAATTGCGACCACAAATCAATCATGAGGAAGGATGAAGCTACTGCGACACACCCAAAGTTGGCAAAGCCTTAGTCACAGAAGAATTCGCGATGTGTGTCATGCCTGAGTCGCGATCGCGACTTTCATAGTGATAAAGGAGGGAACCAAAGACACAACCACAACTTGCCAAGTGTCCTAGGTGTATGTAGAAGATAAAAAATTACGAGGGCAAAAGTTTGTTCGCCACCGCAACTCAATCAATTGAACTTTTCTCTTCAAACAAAGGAATTTAGGATCTTAGTCGCGCTCAAGGCATGGTTGTCTTGCAACCACGACTTTTAAGAGTGGTTAGAATACAACGGCTATAATTTTCTGGATGACCAATGGAAAGTTGACACGTGGACTAGCCGTTAGACACAAACAGGTTTTCCACTGAAATTTTTGGCTCCTCTATGGAAATTAGAAATTCACAACTGCGAAAATATAGTAGCGACTGAAGCGTAACAAACATTTTAATGTTGAATCTGCCTAGCACATCTTGGAGATTTGTTGATAGTTTTAATCTAACGTCTCTTTGGTGGATATGAGCTATAAAATACTTCACCAAACAAATGTAAATGCAACAAAATTCATTAATTTATAACCATACTCTTGCTAATTTACTGCTAATTCTTTCAATTCTTATTTATGCTTCACTAATTGCTTGGTCTGAGCAATAAACACTATTGTAAAAGGGTTTAGCGTGAGCCTTGAAAACATTTGTAAGAAGTTTTAGTGTGAACCTTGAAAACACTTGTGAGAGGTTTTAGTGTAAGCCTTGAAATCACTTGTAAGAGATTTTTTTGTGAGCCTAGAAAACACAAGTTGTAAAAGTTTGGTGTAAGCTTGGAAACACCTATTGAGTTGAGTGAAACACCCAATTGTAGAGAATTGGGGAGTGGACGTAGGGTTAGTTAACACCCGAACCACTATAAACACTTGTGTCAATTTCTCTCTTTTTGTACTCAACTTCTTAAACACCTTATCCCTTATTTTATTTTTAATTGAACACTAATTCAATCCCCTTTCTTGGTGCCCTAGGCCAACATTGTCTTAGTTATTTTTTAACCTTTTTTTATATATTATTATTCATTATAAATTTTTTTAATTACATTTTTTGCATTAGATAGAGAATTCTTTTTATTTACTTTTTATTTTACAATCCCACTCTCCCTAAGCTATAACATTAAGTATTTGTACTTTATATTTCATCCATATTTTATGAATGCTATTTGATATGTTTTGTTATTTGGTGATGAATGTTAACAAACTAAAATTAGAAGATTACCAATAATCAATTAATAAAATAAAGGACAATGATATAGAGTATCGTGAGATGCCTAACATGTTTTCTAGGGCTTCACAATTTTTGAGATTAGATATAAAGAATAATATAAATGTTGGAGGTTGTCTATCCAACCCGTTGTTCATTTTTTATTTTAAAAAATAAAGTAATTCTTTTCCTAATATTTTACAAAAATTGGATGGTGACTCCTCCTATATTCATTTGGAACTAATTTTCCTATGTTTTAGTATTATTCTTCCCTCAAGCCTCTAATGTTCAAGAAATTAATAGTGTTTGATGTCGCAAAAGCTATTTTATTAAATTGAGTACAATGAGGATTATGCATGTACAATCTTTAAAAAAAAAAAATAAAAATAAATGGAATTTTAAAATTAAAAATTGAGATTTTATTTCTAATATTGTTAATTTTTTAGGGAATATTTTTTAAATTTTTATAATAAGGAAGTTACTTAAAAAATTTTCATCAAAACCAATATTTTTAGTCTCAACCTAATCTGACCAGCCAAATAAAAAAACTCAAGAACTAGGTCTTTAGTCTTTTTGAACCAACTCCCGAACTCGAAATAGAAAAAAATTTATCAAAATTCAGTCGACTAGATCAAAATATAATGATCTAGGCTAGTTGACTTAGATTTTTCTTTATTTTTTTACTTTTTATGATTGATTTTAAAATTATATTTATTAAATAATAAATATAATGGTTACTTTGTTTTATTTTTAAATAGATTTGTTGTAATTTTATAATAATTAATATTTTTGAAATTTAGAAGTAATAACATTGTTATAAAAAAATTGATAACAATACAACTTTATGAGTTTTAAAAAATATAAATTATTTTAAAAAATTAAAAGTGATTTATCATAAATTAATTATATTGAAATTGAATTGTTTTATTTTAATTATTTCATAATTTATAATCTTTTGATACAATAAAATAATAAATTCTTTAAACAATTAAAGTATTTATTTCATATTTTATAATTATTCTATATGAATAAAAAATTTATTTATAAAATATTTCATATTTATTACTAGATTTATATATATATATACGTTCTAGTTGGACCCTTACAATATATATGTTTTAATATGATATATAATATTACATTATTAACTAAATTACGTTCTAGTTGGATCATGATCCGGTTCGATCTCTAACTATGACCTTTGACTTCGATCTGATTTTATAACTTTCATACAAGTTAAGGTTAGGCAAAAACTAGATCGAATAAAAAAAATCAACTAAATCAGTATTATTTAGTCACCATGATTTGATATTTCAATGAAAATTGATTCAATTTTAGTTTTAAACAAAATTTGACATTTGGTTTCAGTTAATTTTTTATATAAAAAACCAAAAATCAAAGTCAAAATTATTAATAAATTAGGTTAATTTGAATCAAATCAATTTAAAATATGTGTAATTAAATTAAATCAAATCAAATTAAATTGAAATTTTATAAATTTGATTCAATTTGATTTATAAATATATATAATTAATTTATTCGGTTCAATTTATTCGAATTTTTTCAAAAATTTAGATTCACTTCGATTTTGAAAATTAAAATTTGATTTATTTGATTTTGATCAAATAAATCTGATTGATGGGATGCTCACTCTAATACAAAACATAAACTAAAAAAGAAAAAGTAAATGGATACAATTTTCAAATTATTTTAAAATAAACCGATCAAACCATAGGCACCGTTCGTGCTCTAGGGTTTAGAAAGGGTTTAGAATTTTTTCTTTCCGTCGCTGTCCTGCAAATGCGAACCCGCCTATGAAGAAACGACAAAAGAATCATGAGCCTAAAACCCCTCTCTTCCAAAACCCGCATATTCCTCTATCCTTCTTCCTCTTCCTCGCCATCTCCCTACTCAATCCTCATTTGTCACTTGTGCTCTTCTCCCCGGTCTCACTCCTCTCGGCGCCATCACGAGGAAGAATCGAGAAATATCAAGGTTTCTGTGTGGTGGGATTTCGAAAATTGCAGTTTGCCTGCTAGGATTAATGTGTTTAAAGTGGCCCACACAATCACCGCAGCCATCAGGGCCAATGGGATTAAAGGTCCTATTCAAATTACGGCCTTTGGGGATGTGCTTCAGCTTTCTAGAGCTAAACAGGAGGCCCTTTCCTCAACTGGCATCAACCTCGCTCATGTTCCTCATGGTTTGTTTGTCATTTCTGGTATATATATATATATATATAGAGAGAGAGAGAGAGAGAGTTTTGCCTAGTAATTAAATTGTAGGAATTAAAATTAGTTTAACGAATGACTAATTGGTTGGGTGGTTAATGAATGGAAGGAAATATTTTTCATTCCTAAACTGATCAAATGAGATATGATTTTATTGTCTCTATGTATATAATCCGGAAGGTGGCTGCCAATTTTTGTTATGGTGTTGAATGTTGATTGCAAATATCTAGAACATAGCAGCTGAAACTGCTTAAATGGTGTAGCGTATATAATTTCTTCTTGTTGAGACTGAAAGTCTTCTATTCTGATATAATAAATGTTGTAAGGGAATGAGATACTTCTGTGGATATGAATCAAGATAATGGTTTTTTCAATTTTAGGTTTCCTACTTTATCTGCTGCAATTGAATATTTGGAAAAGAATGTGAAGAAATATTAGTTGATCAATTCAATAATAGTCTAGACGGTTGAATGTTGTATCAAGTACCTTAATAGCTCTGCAAATTCAATTGCATGTTTTCTGTAGTTATCTCATTATGCAAATTTTTGCCAATGCAGGAGGAAAAAACAGTGCTGATAGGTCTCTTTTTGTAGATCTTATGTACTGGGTTTCTCAAAATCCACCACCTGCCCACCTGTTTCTTATTTCTGGTGATAGGGACTTTGCTAGTCTGTTGCACCGACTAAGGATGAACAATTACAATATATTACTTGCAAGCACCGACACTGCTCCTAGTGTTCTCTGTAGCGCAGCAAGTATCATGTGGCGTTGGAATGATTTGGTGAAAGGGGAAACCCAAACTGGAAAGATTTTTAACCAACCCCCTGATGGTCCTTACGGTTCTTGGTATGGTCATTATAAGGTGCCACTTGAAGATCCTTTTTCAGTTGAGCATTTTTCTGTTGTTGAGCAACAAACATGTTCACAGAATGAGGAGTTGACTGAAGCTAGTTTAGAACCCAAGGTTCGATCAATTCCAAAAGCAGTTGTGAAGCAGATACGTGATATATTGAGCTCATACCCCAAAGGAATCTCAATTTCTGAATTTCGGAGTGAGTTGGGAAAAAGTAATGTCGGCATTGAGAAAGACTTCTATGGATATAAAAAGTTCTCTCGATTTCTCTTGTCCATGCCAAATATTTTGAAGCTTCAGTCCACCGGTGATGGGCAGTTTGTTGTCCGTGGCATTATTGCAAAACCTGAAGCTTTTGAGCCCAGTCCATACTTGTCCACGGGTTCTGTAGCTAGTGATGGAAACAAACACCTTACTAGGTCTATAAATACAAATGGTGAGGACCAACCTACTTCTGGATCTGAAGATCAAAAATCAGTATTGCCTACACCCCCTGAACCAAGTATAGAAGGGCCAACAAGAAAAGTGCAGCAGTCCCCTCCTTGTGTTAAGAAGGCTGTCAAAATGAATATTGAACAGCCTCCACAAGAAATCAAAGAGACTCCTTCAAATGGTGAACTGATTGTGGAAGCAGCTAATGCAACAGTTGCTCAAAATAATCTTCCTCATGTGATGGAACAAGATCCTAAATCTAAAATGGTTATTTTGAAGAAAATCTGGAGAAGATGGTTTGGCAGTAATGATGAAAGTTCTGGGCTAAAAGTTTGTGACAATCCAAAAAAATCTCAAACTTCTGGAGATAACTTTGATAAGAAAGGTGAGAGCACTCTCAAGAAATGTGATACTTTGAGTCATAGTCTTGAAAAAAAGGAAGTCAATAAAAAAATTTTGAAATTAACAAATCAAGAAAATGTTCCAGTTTCTCCCACATCATGGTCTTCATTCAGCAGTCAATCAACTCTGGGGAATGATGCCATTTTGAGTTCTGAACCATTTAGAGATAATTCTGGTAAACATTCTGGTTTACTTAGTTGGGTTGCAAAGTGGTTTAAAGTTGGGGCTTATTTTCCAGACTCTAATTCACCAACGGATCAACCCAGTGAAGAAATAGAGCAGAAAGACCGTTGTGTTGGAAAGCGCACAAGTTTTTCTCAAGATTCTTTTTGGAGAGACATAGAATCCTTTTTTAACTCACCAGCGGGATCACTTCTTGTATTGCAATCAAGGACCAGGTTCTGACTGTTCCTACTTTATGAAGCTCTTGTACAGTTATTTTTTTCCCCCATGCATATACGGTGTTATAAAAGCTTGTTGTTTTTCAATTTCATTATTAATAAAGTGAGAGAATCAAAATCAAAATCCAGAAAACATGATTGGAGTGAACTTAATTTTTTCTTTCCTTTTCAACCAATAAAACTTCCAGTTTTGAGTTCTCAAAATCTTAAGGAATTGTGCCTTATTTCCCCACTTACTCTGAGGTCTAAATATTTTTATCTGATTACAAAAAACTGCAACAAATCTAGATTTATTCCTAGAATTTTGTGGCATTTTTATAACAATATCCTAAAAAACTTGTGCAATTTTTGTGGGCCTCAGAACCTGCAACTTGTGAAATTTGCTAACCATACCCTTTTATTAGTTATTTTAAACAGTTATTCTGTTGTATTTAAAGGTTAATTTAAGGTGTTTCTACTTGGTAAAGATTAGGCATCTAGTAGTTCTAGCCATAGTAGCTGTTTAGAAAAAACTGTTCCATGTGTTTTAGCAAAATTTATTTTTGCATATTTTGTTTGCATATGTTAACTTTGTTGCTGAAAAATAAAGCTGATTTTTAAGCAGAAAACATGTCTTACAGAATTGTGCATACATGTCATAGAAAATGGAAAAACAAATCAGTAGCTAATGGAGGGTTCTAATGCAATTAAATTTTCTAGTTCAAGGATTGCACAATTTTTAAGTTTAATGACCATATTGCCAAAAGAATAAAGTTCAAGGGCCAAATTCTTTTTCATTCTCGAACTCCGGAACAAGTTAGATTTTATTTTCCATGTTGGAGATTTTTTATGTTGACTAAGATAATTAATTCTGAGGTTCTCATGGGTGCAAACTTTATATGTGCTAAGTTTAAGCGATGCTGCACTATGACTTTGACTGGTGGAACCTTCTTTGACAATCCATAATGCATAGGATTAAGGTCCACCTGACAAAGAGAGTAGATAATTGAAACTTCTGAGAAGATTTAGTGAGAACTGTAAAAGAGGGGGAAAAAAAATCATGACTTGGCATGTTGTAGAACGTTCAAATAAGCGTAGGGGGAACATTTACACTGTGTTTGGTATAAATGAATTCTATAGTTTTTATAAAATTCTTTGTAAACCCACATTTTGGGTGTTTCGTATAAATAAAAATTCATTTGAAATTCTATTTCATTGAATACTTTGGACTTGATTTTAACTAAATCAAATTCTATCAAATTTGATAGAATTTGCAAATGTATTATGAAGTTGTAAAGTTTTTTTTTTTTTCATTGTGACAAAAACACCCTTAGTTAAAATACTTTTTTCACTTTACTTTTTCTTTTCTCTTTCATTTCTCGCATTATCTCTCCTCTGTCTTTCTTCTCGCTATTTGCTCTTTGTGTTTTTTTTTATTTGTAAAAATTTTTAAAAATAACACAAGTACATTGTAAAATAAAATATTTTATTAAATTGTACACTTAATGCAAGTGCAAAATTTATTTAGTTGAAATGAATTGTATTTTTATTTTGTCGCATACCAAACATAGAAATCCATTTGCAAATGAATTGTATAAGAAATTCGTTTGCAAATGAAATGAATTTTAAATTAGAATTGAATTAAACACTATGTTAGTTATCATTCAGTCCTGTCCTTTAACAACTTTCATCTACTAGTATTTGAATCTTTACAAGCTTGAATATTTTCCATTTTGAATTCAAAGTTGAATGATAACTTAAAGATTCTGATATGAGGGGGATAACATTAGTGGTGGCAGGTCTATATCATATGCTAATACTTCCTATATCTGTGATTTGTCAGAGAACAGATGGCAAATAAGCTGCAGAAGAATGGGCCTTTGGTTCTTAGATCACTTAATCCAAGTGATGCTGTTCATTTGGTTGATTTTTTAATTTCAGAGAAGAAATGGGTTGAAGAATATCCCTCTGAGGCTTCACCTTTTAAGCTCAGTCTGTCTGTTGAAAAAAATGCTTCCTCAAATGATTCTCATCCTTCAAATGGATTGAGATCCATTTTTTTGGGCACAACATTACAATCTGACTTAAAGAGGCAATCAGAATGTGATGCAAATGGAAGAAATGGAAGAATTCAGAATATCTCTCATGCTGGAGTTTCTCAACCAGTTAGTTATAAAAAACCGTCAGAAAGGTCAAGAAGTGAGACATTAAGAGACTGCCAAAAGCTTGTGAATGAGATATTGAAGGATTTTCCAGATGGGTATAATATAGGTTCCTTTAGAAAGCTGTTCCTTGAGAGGTATGGGTACCACCTTGATTTCCCAAAACTCGGTTACCAAAAGCTATCATCATTGCTACAGATATTGCCTGGGGTGAAAGTAGAATCTACATATATTATTCCTTCTAGTAAAGTACCTAAGTCTCCCATTGGGGATAGTGATGTTCCTAATGTCAAAGAAAGTGATCATATATCAGCAAATTTTGGTAGTGAGTCATCTGATGCATTAAAGGATGATGAATCAGATTCCACATGGGAGGAACTGGGTCCTATTGACAATACACATTCTAGCCAGAACGAACTGGAAGAGAAGTTCGCATCTCCCCATTATGAGCTCTCCCTCTCAGATGATGACTCAGATTCAGGAGAGTCCTTGGCTGTAACTCAGCCAGAAGGGCAATCCAAGTCTGGAGTGAACTGTGAAGATAGCTCATTACTCCAAATTCTTGATTCATGGTACAGCAGTCAAGATCGGAAGGACAAATCAGAGAGTGTGCAAGGCATGGTTGATTGTTCTAAAAATGGTTTACAGTCATCTGATCCATCTAGACTAAGTACTAAGATTAATACTTCTTCAGGAAACTATGGCCACAAGCAAAGACCTCAAAAGAGCTATTCTTTTGTTGCAGACAGTGAAGGTAATAACCCTGACACAGATAACCCAAACAAGCTAATCGATGACATGATAGGTAGCTTGAAGAAATCAGGTGGATTGAAGGTGCGGAGCTGACAGGTCTTAAGCAGCGAAAACAAAGAAAATGTGCCTCATGGGGGTTTCTTATGGGGTTCTGGCAAAGGTGAGATTCAAAATTTTTTTGTTATATTTATAGAGAGAATTTTAGTCTTGCAGTTGGAGTTATTGCAGCTTTAGTTACTTTGTTCTTTTTGCATTGTAGTGCTGATCGTTCGTGGAAGGAAGGATATTTTGATGATTGATGCTAACAGTATGTTCGGCTTATTTTTAGGCCTTAGGCGATAGCATTGGTTGGCGAAGAATTAAAATCCTCCAAATGGGACCGGTCATGTATTTGCGTATAATTATACTCCACGTGGCATCTAAGGGGACGAAAATGACTTTGACTAAAAAGCAAAGAGAGTTATTTCTTTGTTTTATATTTCATTATTTTAAAATTTTATTATGAAGATAATTTTTCTAATTGTTAAAAATTTAATTTTTTATTTTATATTAATAATAATTAATATTAAAGTAATTATGGAGCATTTAATTTTTACATTTATTTTAAAATAATTATGACATTTATATATATTACATTTAATTAATTGAAAAATTATAAAATATTTAATGAAAAAGAAAAATATATAAAAAAGAAAACATATAATAAGTAAAAATATTTTAAAAGAAATAAAAATTAATTATTTATCCAAATTGATTGATAATATTAAAAATTATTTAAAATATATTAATTTAAAAATTATTTATTTAATATTTTCAAATATAAAATAAAAATAAGATTAATAATTTTTTAGTTATTTTATAAAATTTATTTATATTATAGTTCGCTGAGTTAAGGACTAATCCATGCACAAGACTTTATAGTACTTCCTCTGTTTTAAAATATATGTCATTGTAGAAATAAATTTTTATTATATAATATTTAACAGTTTTACAATTATCAATTAAAATTAATTATTTTTTTCAACTCTATCTTTTCTCTCTTTCATAATAATTGTTTCATTTAGAGTGCATGAATATTCATACTTGAAATTAACTATTATAATCTCTCTTTTTTTCAGTGTTCTCTTTTCTTTTGAAATATTAATAAAAGTTTGACATGAAGAACTATACCAAAAACATACAAAATATAATAGTTCATTTTATATAAGACGGTTGATAAAATAAAAAATGCATAAAAATTTAATATTTTAAAATTATGAACGTTGTACTTTATTCTCTACTTCATTAAAGAGGATGAAATTATAAGACAACTTCTTTAGAAATTATCACTAAATATTTTTTAATAATTGTGAAAGAGGTCAAAAGATAACTGTATTTTTTTTCACATTAATTAATATTGTGATAACACTTTTTACCACACCATTTCTCAAAAGAATTCTAAATTATTCAACTGCATGATTGAACATTGTTGTATATATTTTTATTTAACATAAAAATAAAAAAATATTTTAATATAAAAAAATTAATGAATAAAATTTATCAAAAATTATAACGTTAAAAAATTTAAGCCTTGCTATCCACTTATATAATTTTCTATAGTTATTCATTTTCTATACAATCAAAATAACTTTCTATCAATCATTTTTTAAATATCAAAATTTTGATTTTTTTTTTGTGCAAGTATTGGTTTATCAATATCAATAAATTGAGGAAATTTTTCTTTAGTAAATAGGAGATAAAATTTAATTTAATAATTACAAATTTTACACTTATTCATTATATATATATATATATATATATATATATATATATATATATATATATATATATATATATAATAGAAATAAATTTATAATGTTGAAGATATATA
>CATIWR010135526.1:0-18011 GCA_949677035.1 Omphalea diandra | reverse complement strand
TACTTACACCCTTTGATGTATCACTAATGATCAAGTCCTTGGGGTGGTACTTGGAGAATCTCCAATCTTTGGGTAGCTCTTATCTTAGTTCATCTTCTTGTTGATGTTGTGGTTCCTCATCAATCCTTGATGATTCACCTTTCTCTACGTCTTTATCATCTTTTCTTATAGTTTCTTCTAATTCCAACTTTTCAAGATCACCTACAAGATCATCAACAGAAGTACCTTTCCCCATATCAAGTTTACTAGATTCATCAAAAACAACATTCATAGACTATTCAATTACCATATAACTTTTATTGAATGCCCTATATGCCTTGCTTGAGGTGGAATAGCCTAAGAAGATTCCTTCATTAGTTTTGGAATCAAATTTTCCAAGATTATCCTTGGTGTTCAAAATATAGCACTTACATCCAAATAGTCTTAGGTATGAAATTTTGGGTTTTCTACCATTCCAAAGCTCATAAGAAGTTTTATTGAGAATGGGTCTTTTGAAACTCTATTTGCAATATAACATGAGGTATTAATGGCTTCGGCCTAAAAGTAATTTGGTAAGGAATACCCATTGAGCATTGTTCTAGCCATCTCTACCAAAGTTCTATTTTCCTTTCTACAACACCATTTTGTTGTGGTGTTCTAAGAGTTGAAAAATTATGAAAAATTCCATTCTCCAAACAATAATTTTCAAATGACTCATTTTGAAATTCTTTTATATTGTCACTTCTAATAGAAGTTATGAAGTAACCTTTTTCATTTGAACCTCTTTTTGCAAAGCTTTTAAAAGCATCAAAAGAATCATTCTTATGAGCTAGAAAAGATACCCAAGTAAACCTAGAGTAGTCATCTATAAGGACTAGTGCATAATGCTTTCCACCTAAGCTAGCACTTTTAGTAGGTCCTATCAAGTCCATGTGAATAAGTTGAAGTTGTCTAGATGTACTTACAACATTTTTTGCTTTGTGGGAGGCATGGTGTTGCTTTCCCATTTGGCATGGGCCACATGTCTTGTCTTTAGTGAAATTTAGCTTGGGAAGTCCTTCCACTAACTTCCCTTTGGATAGGTTTTGAAGAAGATCCATGCATGCATGCCCAAGCCTTCTATGCCATAACCAAGCTTCATTGCTTAAAGACATGAGACACTTGAAAGATTGGCTAGCCAAATTGTCTAAGTTAATTGAGTGGGTATTGTCTTTCCTTTCACCCTTGAAAATAACCTCATCATCCACCAAAGTGGTGACTCGGCATTCCCTATGATCAAAGGTGACCTTATTACCTTTGTCACACAATTGACGTACACTCAACAAATTATGTTGTAAGCCACTAACTAATAAGACATTATCAATTAATGAGCAACCATCCTTACCTATGGTACCAATGCCAATTACCTTACCTTTGGCATTGTTACCAAATGTGACATCTCTACCTTTTTTCTCTTTAAGTTATGTGAATAGTCTTTTATTTTCGGTCATATGCTTTGAGCAACCGCTATCCACATGCCAATTACTTGCTTTGGTGGTAGTCACATTTCCCTCCAAAATAAGAGTCAATCACCTTTTCTTTGGTACCCAAGCATACTTAGGTCCTAGGGGGTTAGTGATTGAAGGGTCCTCTAACTTGAGGTGATCCTTCCAAATAAAGCAATATATGTTAATATGTCCATATTTCATACAATAGTGGCATTGGAGATTAGACTTGTTAGTCTTTCTCCTATGCATGAATTTAGTATGAGTAGGAGGCCTTCTCATACCACGGTCATGTGAATGCATGTATGATGAGTAGGAGTAGAGGATTTTCTATGAGGATGACTATACCTTTTATTAGACATATAAGCATGATTGGCTCTTTGAGTCTTAGCTCTAGAGCCTTGGGGAGCCTTCCCTTTACTCTTAGGCTTAGGAGGCTTAGTGCTAAGAACACTTTTCTTCCCAGTCACCTCAATGCTTAAGGGTTGAGGTTGTGAAGCTCAACAAATGTAGTTGTAGATGTAGAGGGTGTTCTAGACCATGCCTAATTAAAGGTGGTCTTTATGACACAATAAGAGTATCTAAAGCCTCTTTTTCTTTATGGAATTTAGAGATTGAGCTTCTAAGGTCAATGACTTCTCCTTTAAGAGTGTCATTCTTCTTTCTAAGTGAGGCTAAGGAAGAAGATGATGTAGATGATTTTTCAACAGATTTCTTGAGTTCTTCATTAGAAGTCCTCAATTCATTTACATGCTTATTTAGAGACTTGTACTCATCTTCTAGTTTAGAGCACTTCTTCATATAGGTTTTAACTTGTGACTTATACTTGTCACACCTCATAGTTAGAGCTTCTAAAAGCTCTTCATCTATATCATCTACCTCATAATCAGAATTGGAGTGGGAAGATGTACTTACCTCTTGTAAAGAGTCCCTTAGTGCCATGAAGCATATGTTGGCTTCCTCTTCTTTTTCCTCATCTTCACTTGAGTCATCATCCCAAGTGGCGGAGAAGCTTTTCTTATTTTCTTTGTCCTATCTCTTCTTCTTCTTTATCTTCAGACATTCATGCTTCATGTGCCCTTGTTTGCCACATTCATAGCATATGACATCATTTGTTCTTTCTTTTGGACTTTGGGCAGATTTCTTAAAGACTGTTCTTTCTTTTCTTCTCCTTATCAACTCTTTGGTTCTCCTTGAAAGCATGGCTAGCTCTTCTCCTTCTTTATCACTATCCTCTTCACTTGATGAGAGGTTTACTTCTTTTTCTCTTATTGAAGCTTTGAGACCCATGGTTCTCTTTTCTAGTTTTTCACATTGGCCCCTTAGCTTCTTCATTTGCTCATCTTTTTGCATAACCAACTCATGAGTCAAGAGCTTGACAATGAGCACATGGTTGGGACCTTTCCAATCTCCGGATTGGACTCTTGAATACTACACACCCTAGCCCCAAATTTGTAAAGTGGAAGAGTTTTAAGGATTTTGGTGTTTACCTCATAATTTATGAGTGCTCTTCCAAACTTCTTCATATTGGTGACAATGGACAAGAGCCGATTGGTTATTTCTGTGATGTTCTCATTGTCCTTCATCATGAAGAGTTCCCATTCGGTGACATACATCTCCAAATGACTTGACTTCACTAGAGTTGTGCCTTCATGATAGTTCTCTAGAGTCTTTGATATGGCATGTGTGGTTTGACAATGTTGCACTCTCCTAATCTCTTCTTTAGAAAGTGAGCTTAGAAGAATGGTCATTGCCCTCTTATTCTTGCCATTTGACCTCCAGTGAGCTTCAACCCATTCATCCCTTGGGATTAATTCTTCATTGCCATCCACAACTCTGGTAGAAGACTTCCATTCCTTGATTACCACATCCCAAAGGTCCACCACATCTATGTCAAGATAGATCTCCATCCTACACTTCTAATGAGTATAGTCAGTTCCATCAAAATATGGCATTAGGTTTGAGTAGATTACTTCTTATGCCATGATCTTGTTTCACCCAATGAAGGTTTGATTTGTGAAAACCTTGCTCTGATACCACATGTTGTCCCTTGGCACTAATAAGGAGGGTTGAATTAGTGTATAAAAATTTCAAAAACAAAAAAGAGGGGAAGAAGAATGAGTAGAATGGAGACGACGATTTATAGTGGTTCGGGTATAATCAACCCTATGTCTACTCCCCAATTTATCAATTGGATATTTTACTATCTCAAGGTGTTTTCATGCTTACACCCAACTTGTACAACTTGTGTTTTAATGGCTCATACACAACCTTAAAACAATGTGTTTTTTAGGCTAACACACAACCTCACTCAAGTGTTTCACTATGCTCACACTTAAACCTATCTTAAACTGTTTTTGCAGGCTCACACTAGAACCTTACAACTTAGTGTTTAATGCTCACACCTAGCACTTATAATTTCATAAAGAAAATTGAAAAAAAATGAGTAATAAAGGTTGAGAGCTTTAATTACTTGTAATAAATTTCTTAGCAACCCTATTCATGGTTGTTTGGTTATACCCAAACTTTACCAAAGAGACGTTGCATATCATAGCTCATCAAATCTTTGAGACATGCTTGACAGATTCTGCATGAAATGCTTAACAGTCTCAATTTGCGGTCGTTACTACTCATTAGCGGTCGCAAAATCTAAATTCCTGAAGGAAAATCTCATTTATGACTAACGACTAGTCCACGTGGTAGCTTCTGATTAGTTCACCAGGAAAATATAGTTGTTGCCTTTCACCTACTTTCAGAAGCCACAGTCGCGAGGTTTCTTATACAAAAAATGATAGAAAACACGAATTCATCTGCCAAAAATGGTCATCTTCTTCTTCACGATTCGCGGTCGCTACCAACAAGATGCCTTTGCGAAATTTGACTTCCAATGGTCTATTGGGACACTTGTCATGTCGTGGTTGTAGACTAGCTTCCCTTTTTAGTCACTTCAAAATTTGTGGTCACGACTAGGGCGTGACACACACACTGCGAAATCGTCTGCCAATTTTAGACTCCTTTATTTGGATGAACCGCAGCTGAGAATAGCTCTGCCACTTCACCTGTCTACTTTCTAGCAAGCTTCTTCATAGATTGCGATTGCGAATACAAAGTAGCGGTCGCGATTTAGAAGTCGTTTTTCATACTTGAAGATTTTTTAGCTATATCCAACTTCTAATTTAGATAAAGGCTAAAGGCTACAAAACAATACTTATTTGAAACATTAGACATGATCAATTTCCTTTGTCAAGATCAAAAGAGGTCAAAGACTTAGGGTTAACTACCCTAGTCCAACAATTTTATCTAGCATAAAAGCCAAGTTGCCTACCACTATGGCTCTACCCCTCCTGAAATCAACTTATGGGCCCATTTATAGTCTCAGACAGCAGCACTGGATACAGAGATAAAGGTCAGGGTAGCAGGTCATTGTGCAGCATGTGCAATGTACCTTGACTCCCATGCTACAAGATGACCCCCTCATCCAATGTATATTGAAGAAAAGCCTAAATAGTTGCCTCTAATAAAGGAAGACTCCTTATGAGTGATCAAACCATTCACGATAAGTAGGTTCTGCTGGTGAAAGATAGTTGCTTCCTAGATGTATAGCATAACATCATAGCAACATCCATACTCTCAAGATCCCTCACTTAAAACAAACTCGTGGGAAGACGTTGTAGGACAAGTTGCTCATCTAAGCCTTCATGCCAATGAAAGGTACGCTCTCCTAAGTACCACTCCCGAATGGAAAGCCTTACCATCAAACAACGACTATAAGAGACAGCCTCTACTTCAGCCATCTCTAGAGGCTACATTTCTATAGACCCCTCCAGTCGAGAGGTAGCAACAAAAACAACACAAAACTACTATGAGTATAAAGCAAGTAATGAAAAATAAATAATCGTAACTTACATTCCTTTGACTATGCGGGCCAAAGTACCTTGTCCAAGGTGATCATTTTCAATGAAGACACCTAGCAGCAATGGAGGACTCAATGTAGGATAAGACACTCCACCTCACGAAATGAGTATAGTAGCCATCCATGTTATCTTTAGGGTCCAGCCCCTCTAACAATCCTAACTCTATACCTCATGGATGTTAACAAAGCTAGCATAAGTCTCAAGAGTGATCAAATAAATCTCAAGTACAAAAAAAAAAGGGATGGAGATAAGAAATATTTATGATGAGAACTCTCTATGTCTTGCACAAGCATCCCGAGCCCGAGAGCACTAGTCGAGGTATCAGTACAGGTATGCCAATGTTGCTGATCCCTAGTCAAAGTGTCCTCTAACACCAACAGTAAGCAAAGCTCTTCCATATCAGAGGCACTTGAAAATAATACCCTTCACATGGAGTACAGTAAAAAGCAGCGTGTGTGATAATCGATCACCTCATCAAGGCTATCATTAGTAACTCTAAGATCACCAGCTCAAATGTTATACCTCATCATCATCCTATTCCCTTTGAGCAGGGAAACACAATCGAGGACTTAAAGCAAATAGTCTCTCTGAAGCACAAGCTAGTGAACCCCATAATCCATAGGCAAGGTAATACCCACAAACTATAGTCCGGTCAGGAAGGTAAATTATTTAGGAGTGATCGTCACCTTACTGATCAGGGGAAGATGGAAAGTATGACTCATGTCCATCCATCGCTCCAGTAGCGCATGCGTCATTGTCGAATCAACATTCAGTGTCTCATCAAGTAGCATCTTTAGAAAGGTCTAAACTCCTATGCCCTTTAAACGAGCCACAATTGAAGTATATATTGTTCAACCCCAATCATTAGTAGGACCCACAGCCTCGCCTCCTTCTGAAAGGTGACAATCCTCTATAAGAAAAGAAAAGGAACCAAAGGTGAATGAAAATGCAAAACACCTATTTTATATGCAGTTTTTTGCACAATTATTAATATCAGAGAACGAAAGGGTCAAAGAGGTTTGAGTTGGAAGGCAAAGAAATAACAAGTCATATTCAATTGTTTTTTATGAAACTATCTCTATAATTTCCCTAAAGCTTCAGTATCCATAAATGAAGCATCGAAAGACCAGCAAGTCAACGAATTACTTAAATAAACTATTTATAATCCCAATTATGTATCTTAATTTCTTATAGATTATTCTATTAATTAATTTTAATCATTCATTGTGCATATCGCAGAATAGTGTAGGTGCACACAAATCGAGATAACAAACCAGTCTGATAGATAAAAAATAAATTTCACTTAAAATAAAAGTTGAGTGTCCTAGAAATTATCTCCAAATATTTTATAAGCTAAGCTAATGGTTGTAGCCAAAAAGAAATTCCAAGGTAGCACCTAAAATCTATAGTTGTAAGACAGACATAAAATAAATAAAATAAAATAAATAGAAGAAGAAATGCCTACTGCTCCTAAGGCAGCTACTGCAAGGTGATAGTACAAGTTGTAGACCATCGTGTATCTTTTGCTAGAGGAAAGCCTAGAAAAACCACTTTAGCAGTCATGCCCTTGAACAGACTTATCTGTGTGTATCCCAACTAGGATCACAGCTACTCCAAGCATCTAAGTTCAGGATGTCCTTATTGAGAAACTCCTTATAAATTTCAAACCTCTCTTTATCACGGAATTCAACCATGATAATCATCTGAAAAGTTAAAGGAACCTAAAATCTAAGTCCAAGTCTTAGAGAGAGACAGAGAGAAGAGGAACTATACAAATGAGGAGGGGGTAGCTTTTGAAGGGGCTTATAAAGTAGAGCAAAGCTCCACAACCCTAGCTGGTCAATATATACCTTAGGTCTATACAGCCCTTTGATCAGTTGTACAACCCATTTGCAGCTGGCAGTCCCAAATTGGGCCTTATGAGCCCATCATACAAATTACCAAACTACTCCTAGTTTCCTAAAGAGTTCCTAGGCGGCCAAATTTATAAAATGTCCCATTGCTTTTAAAATACCTAAGAAATACTCTAGACTTATTAACACAAATCGGGCAACTAAAAATACTTTTGAATAAAAAATTAGCCCCCATTAATGGATCAGTAATATTGTCAAGAAGAACTGTATTCTCCTAAAAAAAGGTAGAACCAAAAGAAGCACTCCTTGCTACATTGGCCCATACCCATTACCTTGAGATAGGAACAAACCTCCAAGATAGCTAGAAGGCTGCAAGATATAGATTTAATTTTACAAAGGCCAAAAAAGCTTGAATGACATAAGAGCCACCCTAAGGGCACCCTTGAGCTGGAATCATCAGTTAGAAAGACTGAAACACTCACGAGGAGTGCAAAAGCATTAATGACTATAAAAGGCTAATTATCCAATATCAAAAACTTGATACCTACTCGAAAGCTGCTAGAACCACTTCAGTACATGCTAGAAAGCTGCTAAAAGGCTATCAAGGCACCTGGTACTTACTAAAGAGTTGTTAGAACCATTCTAGTGCCTGCTACAAAGTTGTTGAAAAGCCATTAAAAACCTTTGTACTTACTATAAAGTTGTCAGAATCACTTTGGTACCTTTTCGATGAGCTATTAAAGACTTGTATCCTTGCATATCCTTACTAATATTTACATTCTTTACTTTGCTTTGTTGAGACTTGTGTAAATAGCCATTTCTAAAAAGTTTTTTTTTTCAAGTCCCACAAAAGTAGGGGTTAAACTATAAGCATTAGATTTTAGACCTTTGGATACAAAGTCTGATGATGAAGATCACTGAACCAATTCCCCATAATGTAAATGGAATTGCCAATAGAAGAGATTAAAAGTCTTAGGAAGCTCTAGAAAAGTCCAAGACCAAGCCTAAAGTTGCCTGTCATGCTTAATAGGTTGTACAACCTATCTACCTGGGTTGTACAGCTCATGTTAAAATCCTATTTCATAGATCCTTATAGAACTGGTCCCTCATTAAACCCTAGGTTTGGATAGCCTTAACAAAGGGATGTACAACCCATTTCTGGTTGTACAACCCGCTTGTAAATCTTAATTCTAGGAGATTCATCTTTTTATATATGATGGAAATGTCTATAGTGCAACCAAAACTATTTTTTGCACTGTGCACTCACCCAACACCTATAAATATCCCCCTATTTTAAAGATAGAAAAGAGGCTTGGAAACCCTAAGGTTACTCTACTAAAATTATTTTCTAAAGCACACTTAGCATAGAAAAACCCTAAACCCTAACTCACCCCCTTCACTCTAAGGTAGAACTAGGTCTTTCTCTTCATCTTTATGCATTCCCTAAGCATTTTGGAGAAAAATATTGAACTCGTGAGCCTCTAAGGGCACAAAAACACACAAAGGCATCCAAGGATCTCCCTCACCCCCTTTTCCTCTTCTTCCCCTTCCTGTATTTTCAAAACCCAATAAACAAAGGCTATACAGTCTTGTCATTAAGATGTATAGCCTTTGCCTAGGCTATACAGCCCATTTTGACTTTCCTTATCCCTTTAGATTTCTTTCTTTTTAAAAGTTTTTTTATGATACTTTATGACACCAAGGACATAATAGAGTGAGGTTTAATAACTTAGGACCCCTATTCATCTCAAAAATGGAGATTTGGTTATGCTTTATATGGATTTTTATTGCTAATCATGTTAAGAAATCTTAGGATATTTCATTTGATTTTAAAGAGATGTTTTGATTCTATTTGATCATTTGGGACAGTGACCAAGTGAGGAACTTAAGGTTCCAATGACCTTAAGAACCTCTTTTGTCATTATGTTTGTTATTAGAACATGTGAATAATCTTTTGGCCTTCAATCTTCCCCATGTTTGTGTTTTATGCTAAATTAGTGGTACGTATGGATGTCATGCTCTTTTAAAGCTACATAGGGTGAGGATTCATCAATCCTAGGATCCCTTTTGTGGTGAGTTTTTTTTCCTTAGGCCATTAAACACTGTCCAAATGCCTTTAGTTACATGTTTCACCTCTTTTGATGCTCATGGTTCATATGCCTTGATTATGTTTTGTTTATTGATTTATGATATTAAAATGTGATTATGATGGACTTAGATATATGTTTAGGTACTTTGACTATGGAGATGTGATGAAATGATTATCAGCACATTTGTTTACCTTTCCTTTAGTTTCCTTTATTTATCTTTCTTGTTAATTACTAATTTATTCTTCTTTTAGATGTAGCTATTATGTTTGAGTAAGATCATAAGTTGGTCTCAATGGTCACACTATGTGGTCATGGATGAATGGATGACAATGCATGCCTATGCCCTTTACCATGATGCATGATCCTACTTCCTCTTTAGAATGTTGTTTGTGGATGATGTATGCTAAAACCCTATGCCATGATGCATGACCCCTTCCCCATTGAAGTTAATGACTTGATTTGTTTAAATGGATTATGCATAGATGTATATTTAGGGGAGCTAACTGGACTAATCAATAACTCAACTAAAATATTAAAATTGAACCAAAGATGTTTGAAGGTCGAATCCTAAAATCCAAGTGGTTTAGGTGTGTCTAACCTCTTCTCCAAGTCACAACCTATTTTTGAATCCAATCTTTGATGTGGTCAAGTTGAAATGGGCCTTCTAATTGACTTAAAATAGGCTCAAATTTTGCCTTTCCCAGATTCTTGTCCCGATCAAAGTTGGGTGGTGACTCCATATTTTCTAGGGATGGTACCAACGTATTATCCCACACTTGGTCCTCTAATGACCAACATTTTAGACTCAAGCCTTTGTAGTCACGTAAGGCCTAAAAGGACCTCTAGTTGATCCAAAACTGCACCACACCTTAGGGTCATTAACAATGTAAACCCCTCACCCCTCCTGTTGGTTGATAGAAGGAAAGAGTCATAAGCAAGATTCCACTAGTTCGAGCGAAGTCGCAAAACCTCGAGGTGCTCACAACTTGTTGAAAGGTTAGAACTTCTTAAGGTTTTATTATCATTCAAATATATGATTAAGGAAAATGTCTTATCAATCTTAGGGTCACAAGGTCAATAAAAGTATGTGTTATGATCAAACTTTCCATGATACAAGCATTGCCAATAGAATGCTCTTCTAAGGCTATAGAAGGATAAGTCACAAAAAGAGTTTTTATAAGCTTAATACCTCAAATGGGGCATATATATTTCTATTAGGCCTTGGTCTTGAGATCTAGAAATGAAAGTACAACTTTAGCTTCAAATCTTTATATTTGGACATATGGATGCATACACATGTCTTAAATGATGAAAAAAAAAAGTTCTAGCTTTAGAAGAAGCTTTTACAAATTTAAGCAAAGAAAATGTTGAAAGAGATGAATGATCATAGCCTAAACTATGTTTTTCTCTAGAATCCCTTTGGATTCCAAAATTAAATCAAGTTTTGCTTTCCATTTAGCAAAAGTGGAAACTCAAAACCTATTTTTATAACTCTCATTTTGTTTGAAAAAAAAATTCCATAAAACATCTTTTTAATTTTCAAACTTTCATTATTTTTTTCCAAAATATCTATTTTCTTTTTAAACTTCACTAACTCAATTTTTAATACTTTTTTGATAACTTTATCTAAATTATTTTTAGTGAATTTTAGGGCCTCCACAAGATTTTCTATTACCTAGGTCTTTATCATCAACAACAACATCAAAATTACATATCTTTTTTAAGGAGCTTTCCTTTAATTCCATAAAGCTAATGTTTGATCTTTGCTCTTTGCTTTTTTTTGGGCTCATCATCAAACTCATTTGTTTCTAAGGAGCTTGAATCATTCCAAATAGCTTTATATGATTTCTTCTTCTTCTTCTTCTCTTTCTTGGCCTTAGGAGAATTGATCATTAAGTGCCTAACTTTTCACATTCATAGCACTTAATTTAATTAAAGATTATTCTTTCCCTTCCCTCGTAAAGAGAACCTCTAAAGAATTTCTCTAAATTGATTAGTCATAAGAGTCACATTTTCATCATCTAATGCTTCTTAATTAGAGCTTGAATTTTTAGAATTGTCCTTCAATGCAACTCTTATCTTCTTCTTGTTAACTTCCTTTGATATGGTTAGCACCTTTCTATTTAGGGTTATCTCATAATGTATTAGACTTCCTAATAGCTCTCAAACGGCATGGTATTCAAATTTTTTGAATCTTTGAAGGAGGTGACCATGCCAAGCCATTCTTTGGATAGACATCTAAGAATTTTCTTCATAAGCTTTTTCATTTGAGAATGTCTTACTAAATGCCTTCATTTCTCCTATAATTTCAATGAATCTATTACACATTTAGGAGATAAATTATTGAGGATTCATTAAGAAAGTCTTGTTGGCCCTAGGCACCAAAAAGGGGGGGGGGGGGGGGTTAAATTGGTGTATAAAAATTAAAACAAGAAAGGAAGAAGAGATGAATAGAAAAGAAACATAAGATTTATAGTGGTTCGGGTATAAATGACCCTACGTCCACTCCCCAATTCTTAGAAATTAGGTGTTTCACTATCTTTCAAAGGTGTTTTCAAGCTTACACCAAACTTTTACACTTGTGTTTTGATGGCTCATTACAACAACCTATACTCTTGTGTTTTGAGGCTCACATAATAACCTTTACACTTGTGTTTTTATAAGCTCACACAACAACCTCTCTTAGTGTTTTAATAGGCTCACACAACTTATTATAATTAGTGTTTATGCTCACACCCAGCAATGACTTAAAGAATAGAAAAGATTAAGTAGCAAAATTGCAAGAGTTTGGGTACAAAGTTATTAATTCTCTTGTATTTGCATCTGTTTGGTGAGGTATTTATAGCCTCTACCCACCAAAGAGACGATGCAACAAAACTGGTACAAAATCATCAAAGTGTGCTAGATAGATTTTCGCATTAAATGTTTGACAGTATCAATTTGCGATCGCTACTACTCATTAGCAGTTGCGAAATCTAAATTCCATATGAAAAACCTCATTTGTATCTAACGACTAGTCCACGTGGTAGTTTCTCATTAGTTCACCAAGAAAATATAGCTATTGCCTTTCACCTGCTCTCAAGAGTAGTGGTTGTGATTGTTCTTGTACAGGCCGCGACTAAGGACGCGAATTCGTCTGCCAAAAGTGTTCATCTTCTTCTTTTAGGTTTATGGTCCCTACCAACAAGTTCCCATCATGATTTTTGTCTTCCAATGGTTACCTAGGACACTTGTCAAGTTGTGGTTGTACACTTGATTCCCTCTTGAGTTACTTCGAAATTCAAGGTAGCGACTGAGGCATGACTTACACTGTGAATTTGTCTATGACTCCGAATTTCCTTTTTTTGAATTGGTCATGGCAGAGAAATGGCCCATGGATACATCTATCCATTTTGTCAACCTACCTTGGTCTAGTTTGTGGTCGCAATTTATTAAGTCTAGTCGTGAATTACGAGGCACTAGCTTACTTTGTAGATTTTTTAACTCCATCTAACTTCTAATGCAAAGACTAACTAAAGACTGCACAAAAACACTAAATTTGAAACATTAGAATTGATCAATCTGCTTTGTCAAGATCAAAAGAGGTTCAAGACTTAAGGTTAACCACCCTAGTCCAACAATTTCCCCTTTTTTTTTATTTTGACAACATAGATTGATCCTAAGTGAAAAATAATACAAAAATGTGAAGTTGGAGTATAACATGAATGAATGCTTAAGATGAAAGTTCTAAGTTTGGCATTCAATCAATCAAAGTGAAATTTCTTAAAAAAAAAAAAAAACTAAGTATGATGCTCATGATGCTCCCCTTTAACATATGTTATAATTTTCAAGTTAATGTACTTGCTATCTCTCCCCCTTTGGCAAGATCCAAAAAAGGGTGTAGGAAGGAAATGAGAAATAATTATGAGCATACATAAGGAGTAAAAGAAGAATATGTTTATTAAGGTAAAGAGTATCAAACACATAAGATAATGTATTGCAAGAAAATAACTTTTTATTTATATAACTGTGGGATCACAATATTTGTTAAACAAAAAGCATAAAGAAAATGAAAACAAATACAAAAGATCCCTAATCTAGAGGAGTGGAGAATCATTTTCATCTCTAGAATATGGTGCCTCTTACGCTTGTGTTGCTCCCTCGGCTTCATCCCTATCTTCAACATCATTTCCATTGCCATCTCCATCTTGCGTATCTTCAAATTCAGTGAAGTTCGGAAGATGGCAAGGAGGAACTCCTAGTTTTTCTTAGAGATCCACCATATCATTGTGAAGATGTGAAAGGAAAAGGAACCTTCTCTTCATCATCCTCATTAGTTTGTCCAACTTTTGATCAATGGTGGCAAGAGACAACTTTGTCTTGGCTTTTGGTTAAAGAGGAAGGACTTGTATGGTGCCTTCTTCAATTTAAAGCCTCTTTCTCTTCGAAGCTTGGGAGGTTTCCATCTTCTTTGCCCTTATTGCACCAAGGGTATAAACATATGTGTCCGGATGAATGGTCATGGCATTTATAAGATAGGTTAGGTCTAGGAAGTTTTGAGATGGAAGGAGCTTTTTGGTGAGGAACTTCTCTTTCTCCTCATCAAGTGCTCCAACAAAACGATAGATGGTTGTAATGTAGGAGGGAAAAAGAAATTGGCTTTTTGGTTTCGTACTCATGTGGATCAATTAATCCACAAGGTATCGACTAGTTTGGATTGGTTTGTTCTTGACAAGGCAAAACAAGAATGCCAAGTCTTTTTCAGAAACCTTTTCATTACCATCACCCCTTGCGTTCACGGAGAAGGTGATGATGTGATGAAGAATCCAAAGGGGTAGGGATTTGATGTGTTTTGATAAAGAAAAACGGGGGTCGTGTTTGGTTTCAATAAAATATCTCCGACCAAAATTCAGAGTAGATAACATCAAGTGCGGAGATGATGAAGGAAATGTGTTCTCTGACTTGCAAGTTGAAAAGAGAGGATAATTGGTCGAAGGTAATGTAAAAAGGGTCGCCAAAGGCTCAACACACTAACCCGTATTATACTGCTCTCGAATCGGATTTCTGGCTCAGTTGCACGGTGCACATGAATTCTCGCACAACCTCTTCGTATACGAGTTCATCTCGAAAGATGAACTCGTTCCATCCCAAGTTGGAGAGAAAGGCTCTAATTAGTGTTGATGCCCAATGTTCCCAGTATGAAGGTTAATGGTATCTCGTTTGGGAGAATGACCTTGGAAGAGTTTGCCTTGAATCTATCTTTTTCTTCCTTGGTTATTCCCTCCATGAGATGAAAGGTAGGAAGTGCAGAGGGTTGAGCCACTACCTTGCCCTTATTTGCCTTGGAGAACTTCTTTGGAGCCATAGAGCTTGATGATTTAGAGAGATTTTGAAAGAAAGAGTTGATGTTTGAAAGTGAGGTGATAAGAGTACTATTGAAGAGGGTATTTATAGGCTTTGAAGGGATGTGAAAACGGTCATAAACAGCTAGAAATGGATTAAATGAATAGAGGAAACAGTTGGCAGTCAAATCACTTAATTGCCTAGGCGGTTACTCTAATTCGCATCCGTGAATTCATAAGTCGTGAATGCGAATTCCAGAAAATGTGAGTAACGGACAAATTTTTCTTGGAAAAAGGCGCATTAATAGTCAAATTTTTGAAAAACTGACCAAAATTCATGGTGGAGTGAAAATTTTACAACCGCAAATTGACATATGACAGTTGGGTGAAATTGACTTGTAATTCACGACCGTGAAGAAGGAATAGCGATCGTAAATTATGAGTCAGTAAGGATAAGAATTGAAAAACTAATTTTTTTTAAAAAAAAAAAAGAAAAATTGTGATCCATAGGAAAATACATACATTAATATCACAAATCAACAAATACCAATATTCAAAGCAATATCACACAAGATCAAGAATTTTCACTTTAGGAAGCTTCCATCAAGCATTCCTAATTCTCTCTTAATGAAGTTCATCCTTTCTTCATTTAGAGGTTTGGTGAAAATATTTGCATGTTGATGATTTGTGTAAATAAATTCCAACACAACATCACCTTTTTGCACATGATCTTTAAGAAAATGATGTCTAATATCTATGTGCTTACTCCTAGAGTGTTGGATGGGATTCTTGGAGAGATTAATAGCACTTGTGTTATCACATTTAATGGGAATGTGATAAACTACTTTGCCAAAATCCTTCAATTGTTGTTTCATCTAAAGAACTTGGGTACAATAACAACCCGTCGCCACATATTTGGCTTTCGTGGTGGATAAGGCAACCGATACTTGCTTTTTACTAAACTAAGAAACTAGATATTCACCTATAAATTGACAAGTTCTGAAAGTGATTTTTCTATCTAATAAGTTACCAGCATAATCCGCATTCGAATACCCCCTATGAGACTAAATGAAGAATCCTTAAGATACCATAGTCTTAAGTGTATTGTGCCATGCAAATACTTAAAGATCCTTTTAACAACATTCAAATGAGATTCTCTAGAAGAGGATTGGAATCTAGCTCACATGCGAACACTAAACATGATATCCAACCTAGAAGTAGTAAGATAAAGTAGAGATTCGATCATACCTCGATATCTCTTTTCATCTACCACCTTACCCGATTTATCTTTATCTAGCTTGATGGTACTGTTCATTAGAGTTTTTGCTACCTTGCAACCTCCTTTGTGTACTTGGCTTGGTTGATGAAGATCCTTTCTTTGGATTGCTTGATTTGTAGATCGAGAAAGAACTTCAGCTCTCCCATCATGCTCATTTCAAATTCCCTAGTCATACATTTAACAAAATCCTCACAAAGAGATTCATTAGTATCACCAAAGATAATATCATCAATATAGATTTGAACGAGTAATGTATCATGCTTGTGCTTTCTAACAAAAAGTGTGGTGTCCACCTTTTCTTTCTCAAAATCATTTTTCAATAGAAATGAACTAAGCCTTTCATACCAAGCTCTTAGAGCTTGTTTCAATCCATATAAGGCTTTGTTCAATTTGAAAACATGGTTTGGAAAATAATGAGACTCAAAACCAGGAGGTTTTTCAACATAGACTTCCTCCTCTATAATGCCATTCAAAAAAGCACTTTCCACTTCCATTTGAAAAAGTTTGAAATTCATATGACATGCAAATGCTAAAAAAATCCTAATGGCCTCTAATCTTGCTACGGGGGCAAAGGTTTCATCATAATCTATGCCTTCCTCTTAGTTGTATCCCTTAATAATCAATCTAGCTTTGTTTCTTGTAATGAAACCTTGCTCATCGAACTTGTTCCTAAACACCTACTTACAACCTATAATTGGGTGCTCTTTAGGCCAAGGGACAAGTTTCCATACTTTGTTTCTCTCAAATTGGTTGAGTTCTTCTTACATAGCAAGTACCCAACTCTCATCATCAAGGGCCTCATCAATTGATTTTGGCTCAAGTTGAGAGACAAAAATAAGATTATTATCTAAGGATTAAGTTGAGATACACCCTTAGAAGTATCACCAATGATTAAGTCCTTAGGGTGATATTTGGAGAATCTCCAATCTTGGGGTAGATCTTGTCTTAGTTCATCTTCTTGTTGAAGTTGTGGTTCCTCATTTATTGATGATTCACTTCCTTCTTTGTCTTTATCATTTCTTCTTGTAGTGTCTTTCTAATTCTAGCTTTTCAAGATCACCTACAAGATCATTAACAAAAATACTTTTTCCAAGATCAAGTTTAGTAGACGCATCAAAAACAACATTCATAGATTCTTCAACTACCATTAAACTTTTGTTAAAGACTCTATATGCTTTACTTGTGGTGGAATAACCTAAGAAGATTCCTTCATTGGTTTTGGGATCAAATTTCCCATGATTATCCTTAGTGTTCAAAATATGGCACTTACATCTAAATACTCTAAGATATGATATCTTGGATTTTCTACCATTCTAAAGCTCATAAGAAGTTTTATTGAGAATGAGTCTTTTGAAAACTCTATTTACAATATAACCTGAGGTATTAATGGTTTATACCCAAAAGTAATTTGGTAAGGAATACTCATTGAGCATTGTTCTGGCCATTTCTACCAATGTTCTATTTCTCCTCTTTACAATACCATTTTGTTGTGGTGTTCTAGGAGTTGAAAAATTATGAAAAACTCCATTCTCCAAACAATAATTTTCAAATGACTCATTTTGAAATTTCTTTCCATGGTCATTTCTAATAGAAGATATGAAGTAACCTTTTTCATTTTGAACCCTTTTTGCAAAACTTTTGAAAGCATCAAATGAATTATTCTTATGAGCTAGAAAAGATACCCAAGTAAACCTAGAGTAGTCATCTACAAGGACTGGTGCATAATGCTTTCCACCTAAGCTAGCACTTCTAGTAGGTCCTATCAAGTCCATATGGATAAGTTGAAGTGGTCTAGATGTACTTACAACATTTTTGGCTTGTGAGAGGCATGGTGTTGCTTCCCCATTTGGCATGGACCACATGTCTTGGCTTTGGAGAAATTTAGCTTGGGAAGCCTTTCCACCAACTTTCCTTTGGATAGGCTTTGAAGAAGATCCATGCTTGCATGTCCAAGCCTTCTATGCCATAACTAAGCTTCATTGCCAAAGACATAAGAAACTTAAAAGATTGGTTAGCCAAATTGTCTAAGTCAATTGAGTAGGTATTGGCTTTCTATTTACCCTTGAAAATAACCTCATCATCCACTAAAGT
>CATIWR010135488.1:0-80190 GCA_949677035.1 Omphalea diandra | reverse complement strand
TTTGGAATATTATTTTCATAACAAGCCCTCCCAAAATAAATGTATTTGATAACCCCCTTTGGGTAGGTTATTAAATACATTAATTTTGGAATATTATCTCTTCGCAAAAATTAAAAACAATTCTATGAATTTCAATAGATGTCCCACTTTGGTGGTAATACCCACATCAACCCATAAAAATTATTTTTAATTAGAGATTTATAATAGCCCAATTAAAATACATACTGAACACAAATATATATTCCAAAAATATATAAGGTACCAAAAAAAATATACCTTAATTTTAAGCACATAATTATATTCACATATATGTGCAAAATAAACAAATAAATAAATAATAATTATTTATTTAATTAATTTAATTGCAAAATTAATATCACTAAATAATAAATTAATTTATATATATATTAGAACCATATAAATAAATAAATATATATATATATATACCTATTAATAATTATGAAAACAAATATAGAAAAATGTCATTATGCATATGACTATAAGCCATTAATATAAATATCAGTCCGCGTAAAATCGTAATAGAAACTTTGATTGGCTCGGCTGACTAAGTGTCGTGTAGGCACAGGATGCGGTCGCGGGTTCGAAACCCACGGCACGCAATCCGCTCTCCCCAATTTTTTTTTCTTTCCTTTCTTCTTCCTTCTTCTGTTTCTCCTCTTTCCTTCCCTCTTTTTTTTTTTTTTTCTGTCACAGAATCTGATCTTGGATCGGAGATTGATTCCTTCTCCAAATCACGATTTCACCGATTAAAAAGGAAAACCACAACAAATCACAAAACACCCACAACAACTGCCATAGTACGCCGGTCACCAACCTGTTTTCGGCAAGGACGCCGATCTGTCTCCGACATTAATTTCAATCGGTAACCAAAACAAAACCAACACAAAGGCTCATCAAACAATCAACCAAGCGTCCATGAATCAAGATCAAACAATTATATCCAAGATCAAACAATCATCCTTGGCGTTTTGGCAACAAAAGCCGATAAAAAAAAGATTGGCATTTCGACAACAGAAGCCGATAAAAAGATTTGCGCAGCTGGGGTTTTTTTTTTAAAAAAAATGTTCCTTTTCGCTGTAACGTTAGAATCGCCGAAGAGCAAGAAGGGAAAGGGAAAAGAAGAAAACAAATATAAAATCGGCAGAAAACAGAAGGCCTTCATGGATGAGGGTCTCGAACCCGAGATCTAGACATCATATAGCCGCTTCATTAACCGTCCGCTCTACGCGGACAACTCGTTGCAACAGGGGGGCAAACAAACATATAAGGGATCAATACAACAACATTGATATATATATATATATTTTCTTCAACAATAGAAAATACTTAGGGTTCTAAAATTATGTACTACAACCATCGCTCTGATACCATATGTAAATATCTTAATTACAGGATCTTGTACATAATTATAGAACACCAAGATTTTATTACTGAATGGAAACAAATTTACGTACATGTCTCCGCATTGAATCCCAAATTACTTTGAGTCATAATCCCAAATGTTGAAATAAAACACTTGAAAAAATTCGTCAGAACTGTTGAAAACGGAAAGCTAGATCTTCCTCTCATTGACCTTCTCGAAGACGGCTACAATGAGTATAACAACTAGGGTTTTCTTTATGAGGGCAGGAGAGGGGACCTAGCCTATTTATAATAATTTTAACAGACCCACCCATCACAGGTCCATGTTAAAATAGACCTACACTGACCGTCTTCCATATCGGCCCAGAAAAGATGTCACAAACCCATAACAACATTGATCACATTTTAATTGGGCTTACCCACAATCAATAAACTATATCATTCGGTCTGTTTTAATAATTAAAACCAATTCATAATTAATATTAACCCACATAAAAAATATTTCCAACACCCCTCAGCCTCGTTCGCTCCTTCCATATCACCTACCGTCTGGGTGATCATCTCCATTTAGTTTAATTATTTTAGGGGGTGAAGCCCGCATCCACTCCCCAAAGAACAGCTGATTCTCCGACATTTGCCTCCTAACTTCATCATCCTTACCTAGCTGACAATCCCTCCTGATGTGTCCCAAACAGCCACACATTAGCAGAATGATGGTAATCTTTCGTACTTAACGTAAACCCATAATGTTCCATTTTTAGCGGATAGCTTGGTTTCCCTTTTCAACGGTTTTGAAACGTCTAGTCTCACCCGTAGATGGGCACACTTACTGAATCCTACCAATCTCCAGAACTTCACCAATACGGTTTCCAATTGCCATAACCACATTCCTCGTCCTCCCTTGTAAAGGAAGATCATAGATTCTAACCCAAAAGGGTGTCTGGTGGATATTCATTTGCGAGGGTTGGACCGTCCCATCTACTTCTTGTAATACAAAATTATCATTTATCTTTATATACTTATAATTTAAAATAATTAATAAATTTAATTCAAATTTTAAATTTTTATTTTTTAAGTTTTATAATCTTTTATTTGAAAATAGTTTAAAATTTTTATCTATTAGTTGTTTCAAATTTCCTGTTCATAATATTTTTATACGATATTAACTTACTGTTTTAAAATTTTCTTTTTAAATTTTTAATTTTTAATTTAATTTTTTTATTATAATAGTTGAATTTTTTAATTTTTTATTTAAAATATTTTTATATGATAATTTTTTATCATATAATATAAAATAATGACATGTAATTATATTATACATAATTATTTGATAAATGACAATAATAATTTAAAATTAACTTTTAGAATGAAATTAATAATGTATATTTGTTGAGTAACAAGCAGCAGAATGATGCTAATCTTTCATACTTAGCCTATGTTTGGGAAATTAAGGAAGAAAGGAAATAAAGCGAGAAAATAAATTTTTTTTTTCATTTACTTTTTTCATGTTTAGATGAAAAATAAAATAAGAAAAATAAGTTTTATTTTCCTTTATTTATTTCCTCTTTATGTTTAGAAAAAGGAGAGAAAATAAATTTGTTTTCTCTCTTCAATACAAAAATATTAAAGACAAAAATATAAATTTATTATAATTTTTTTAATTATTATATTTTCTCTTCATTTTAGTGAAAAAATTCTCTTATTTTTCTTTTATGTTCAAATAATAAAAAATTACAATTAATTCTTATTTTTCCTTCTCATTTTTTCTCATTCCTTATTTTTTCTCTATCCAAACCCATAATGTTCCATTGTTAGCGGATAGCCTGGATCCCTTTTCAACGGTTTTGAAACGTCTAGTCTCACACATGGAGGGACACCTCTACTGAATCCTACCAATCTGCAAAACTTCACCAATACGGTTTCCAATTGACATAGCCACATTCCTGGTCCTCCCTTGCAAAGGAAGATCACATATTCTAACCCAAAAGGGTGTATGGTGGATATTCATTTGCGAGGGTTGGACCGTCCCATCTCCTGCTTGTAGCAGTAAATTATCATTTATCGTCGTATACTTATAATTTTCAAAAATTAATGAAATTAATTTAAATTTTAGATTTTTATTTAAAATTTTTATTTTTAAAATTTTTAAAATTTTTTACTTAGAAATAATTTAAATTTTTATCTTTAAGTTGTTTCAAATTTTCCATTAATAATATTTTTTATATGATATTAATGTTCATAATATTTTTTATATGATATTAACTTTCTATTTTAAAATTTTTCTTTTAGATTTTTAATTTAAAATTTAAAATTTTTTTATTATAACAGTTGAATTTTCTAATTTATTGTTTAGAATATCTTTTGATATAACAGTTTTTTATAATATAATAAAAAATAATGACATATAATTATATTACACATAATTATTTGACAAATAATAACTATTAAAACTAATTTTCAAAATAAAATTAATAATATATATTTATTGAAGAACAAGTTTCACTGCAAATTGGTCCAAAGAATAACAAAATAATAGGTCCAAAGAATAACAAAATAATAATAATAATAATAATAATAACCAACGCTACGAAGTTTTTATGAGAGGTCCTGAGGCCATCAATAGTATCCAGCTGGATTTTATTTTTTTGTTTTTCAAGTGATAGTATGCTGTACATAATAACACTTTCATCTGGAAAAATCTTGAGGCCTCCAGCCATGGCCTTGGGCTTTGACTTTGTTGAAAGTTGGTTCACCATGAAAGGCTGCGTGTATAATTGATGGGTATTTAAAATTTTTATTTTATGTAGCCATTAAAGACGACCTTTTGAATCTTGAAAATTAGGGTGAGTACGGTGTTGTTTAATTTGAAAATTTAGAAATTTTGATAATTGAATTGGAAATTTTGAAGATTTTAAAAATAGAAAGTCAGTATCTTTTCTAATTTTTTGTTCTATTTGATTCAGTTCTTTATAAATTTAAGATAATTTAGTTTGATTTTTCTATTTTTCAAGAGAACTAGATTCGGTTCGATTCGTACTGGTTTAGGTATATGATTATTTTAATTTATTAAAAATTAAATTTTTTATTTTTTATCTTTATAAATTAAAATAAAATAAATTTTATATTTCAATTTTAATCATTCAAAAATTAAAATAAATAATCGATAAATTAATAAATTATAATTAATAACATACACATTAAATGTTAAATTAAAATTTTTAAATATTTACTACTAATTTATAATTAGTCTAATTATTAATGATATATACTAATTTAGTGAGTTAACTAGTAAAACTAATTTTATATATATATATATATATATATATATATATATATATATATACATACTTTGGTCCGGTTCGAGTAATATAAAATCTCTAATATTATTCCTTTTAAAAAATTCGATATAATTCGATTTGAATATTATATTATTCACATTAAGAATTTTTAATTTCAATTTAATTATTTAATTTTTGAGTCACGTGCTACCTCTACTGCAAATACTGACTTAGCCTTCTTGGAAGACAAGCATAATGCTAATACATCCTCTTGGACCTCATTCTCTCAACTTTATTTGATTTCATGTTAGGTTTAGAGTTCAATCTCCATTTTTTATACGTTCTTAATTAACAAGTGCATGTTAATTAGCAGAGTTTATTTAATAATTTAAGAGAGCAAAATTATTTTTGGGTATACTGATTACACACGTTAGATTTCACCAACATTCTATACACCATTACAACAATCTTAAGGAATGAAGTCTTTGTTGGCTGCTGATGTTGTCACTCCCGCCAGAGATGCAAATGAAAAGCCACTCGGTCAGCAACTTCACCCACTGCGTACGAATCGTCCCAATATTATTATTTGTGAAGCGAATTTTGACATCTCTAAATTCAAATATTTGGTGGACAAACTTTAAAAAATGGAGAGAGCACGTCTTCCCAGCTTTGGACAGGCGTGCGTGAAAAAATTTGGATTGTGGATCCACGGCAACGACCCCTTAGCACACTATCTAATAAACTTTTGGGTGAACACTAGAATACTGACATATAATATTTAGCATTGTATTTAATAAATTACCGTTAAATCACATAGTTTTTATTATTGACGTTTATTATAATATGACCTTTATTTACCGACTAAACAAGTTGCCCATGACTTGTTTTCTCCTCTGCTTTGAAAAAAAAACTATATATATATATTTACCTGTTTCACTGAGAAAATTGCCAAATCAAGTAGAAACACCTTCAAAATCTTGATTTATGTAACCGAATGCAGATGAGTTTGTGATTTGAGTGATGATTTTTTGGATACATACTGCTTGAATTTACCAGTTTTTGGTGTGTACAGAGACGGGATGGATGTGAGAAAGAAAGGGAAGAAGAGTTTTCCAATTTCAAAGTGAAGTTTTGTCAGAGGCTTGGTCCAACTTAAAAAATTACAAAATTGGGCGGGTGATACGGCAGAATTCTGTTTTGTTTTTTTTTTTGGGGGGTTAATACTGCATATAAATTTATTCTTTTATTACTTTATTTTTCAGTCACATTTTAAATATTTTATTTTTTATTTATTGTAATTAAATCTAAAATTAATTTCAATTTTAAATGAACTAATATTTTTATTTTTCAGATTATTATAATTATTATTATTTAACAAATAATACAAAAACAATTTTTGTTAATAATATAATTTATAATTTAAGCAATAGCTAAAATTAAATTTAAAAATTTTCAACAAACTAAAAAAAATAAAAATAAACTAACTTTTCTGATTCATACAATTTTCAATAATTTCCTCAACTCAAATATTCTAATTTTAAAAGTGTAATAAAAATCAATTTTCTTTTATTTCATAAGTAATTAATATTTAATGAATTTCTATAATCATATCCCATATGAGAGATTTACAAAACTTAATATTTACATAAATTTTCCTTTGAAATTTTATGAAAAAAAAAAAAACTTATATCACTTTTCTCATATTATAGGTAATATTTTTTTTAACCATATTGTACAAAATTATCTATAATACTGGATAATTTTTAATATGAAAAATAATGTTTAGAATAATATAAATAATAATAATATTTAGTGACATTATTATTTTTTTTTCCCACTTTCGTAGTGGTAAAGAGCTTCAGCTAAAGCACTTATGTTTTGCTGATGACTAAAGCAACTGCAGATGGTTTTGGTTCCTGGATTGCAAATTAGTTCTAGCAAAAACTTTGTATAATTTTAGTGGTATGCCGGACAATGAGAAAAATGCTAGGCTCCATGAAGTAGGCTTCTCTGAAGGTACTTTACTATAAGATATCTAAGTATATCATTCATAAGCAATAGGTTGGCTGCTGCTGATTGTGACAGCCTGGTGGAAAAAATAACTAAAAGAATTTCTGGATGGAGTGTTAAGTTTTCTTCATATGCGGGGATGTTAATTAATTCTGTTATCCTTAGCGTGCAAGTGTTCTAGAGCTTTGCTTACTGTTAAAAAATTATGTAAAAATTTTCTGCGAAATGGTTTGACTGAGTATGTGCACGAGAGTTTTGTGACTTGGATTGAGGTATACAAGCCTAAAAGAGAAGGGGGCTTAAGAATAAGGACATTGTCTCTTGGAACAAGTCAGCTGTTCTAAAGCACATTTGGGAGTTGCTTGCCTCCGAGAACTCCTTGTGGGCTAACTGGGTTAAGAACATGATGATAATTTTGAGTTTCAGGGAATAACTTAATTCCCTTTAAATATTCGAAAAATAACTCAAATCTCGTAATTCCTCACGTAGATGACTAGGTTCTCGAATTACTAAAATGACATAGTAATGACATAATAATTTTATTGTAAGAAATTTATAGTTGGTGTAACTTTTAGAGTATTTATGTAATAATTTTATTCATAATTATAATTTAAGTTATCTGACAATTAAAATTTTACAAGTATATGATAAAAATTTTCACAACATTTTTAATATATTACACAACTAGATTAATATTTAAAATTTTCACAACATTTTTAATAAATTACACAATTAGATTACTATTTTACATAATATTTTATTGCATAAATTTTCTCATATTGTAGATAATATTTTAACCATATGTGCAAAATTATCTATAACATTAAATAATTTTAACATGAAAAATAATATTCAGGACAACACAAAAATTACAAAGAACATTGCATATTTTATACAAAAATTTAAAAATTTTATATATAAAACAGCATCATTAACAACAATAATTAGTGACATTATTTTCTTGTTGCAAGAAATTTGTAGTTAAATATGTAATCTAACTTTTAGAATATTTAGGTAATAATTTTATCCTTGTGTATAATTTAAGTTATCACATTTGACAATTAAAATTATACAAGCATATGGTAAAAATTTTCACAACATATATATTACACAACTAGTTCAATATTTTACGTAATATTTTTTTTGTATAAATTTCCTCATATTATAGGTAATATTTTAACCATATTGTATAAAATTATCTATAACATTGGATAATTTTAATATGGAAAATAATGTTCAGAATAATACAAAAATTATAAAGAACATTGCATATTTTATACATAAATTTAAAAATTTTATATATAAAAATAACATCATTAACAACAATATTAAGTGACATTATTTTCTTGTTGCAAAAAGTGTAATTTAAGTTATCACATTTGACAATTAAAATTATACAAGCATATAATAAAAATTTTAACAACATATTTAATATATTGCACAACTAGTTCAATATTTTAGATAATATTTTTTTGAATTACAAAGAACATTCTATCTTTTATTCATAAATTTAAAATTTCTATATATAAATATAACAATATTAATAACAATAATTAGTGACATTATTTTTTTTATGTCATATAATTTTTAAATTATCTGTATGATAATTTTATTTATGTAAATAATTTAAGTTATCACATTGATTGATTTTTATTTTGTAAAATTGTTCAAAATAATAATATAAATGATCACATAATCATTAATAATTTATACTTATAACTTTTTATATAATATTTATTTGTTTTAATCATCTAATGAAAATTTACATCATAGTGTTTATTTTATTTATTATATTGTATAGTTTAAATTTTTAAACAAATTATTCAAAAATTTTAAAAATTACACACATTCTTTAAATTATTATACAAAAGATTTATTTATTTTTGTTGCAATCTACTATAGCAGATAACACAATCCTACAATTGGTATTCTTAAAAAAAAAAAAAAGCCACATGTCATGTTTGCCCCTTAATATTATTTTAGTTAATTTGACAACATTTTAACATTTGTCACTGTAGAATTTACCAACTTTTTGATATCTACTTATTTACATTCAAAATTAATTTTAGCTCAACTCAAATAATTTCAATCTGATTAAACAAATAATTTTTATTTGCTAAAAATAAACAAATAATTTTTATTTAATAGAAATGAAATAAAAATCATATTTGGAGTAGAGATTACGCTAGATAGTTAAATGGAATGGAGTTATGAAACTAAAAAGTAGAAAGTGGAGAACACAAAAATGTGACAATTGCCATTAAGACTCTATAAATTGGAGAGTGCTCAACAAGAGGACATCTATAACCAATTACAAATCAACAACTACAACTACCAAAAATCATTTCATTTAATTTTGATACCTTCAACAAAGTTTATAATACTTTTAAGTTAATTTGTTGCATTTTTCTCTTCTTATCCTATTAATAGCATTCAGTAAATATTTTTCTTGTTTAAATATGTCAAACATTCTAGATCAAACAATTTCTTCAAATTTTTTATTGTCCCTTGGTTCTTTAGAAGGGGGAGAGGGGTTGGATAGGGCAAAGGCGAATTTAGAAATTGAAACTAAATACAGATTTGAATGAATAATCAACACACAAGATTTATAGAGGTTAGACATAACTTGCCTACATCATCTCCTTTAGTATTCCTACTAGAGACTTCACTATATAGATAGGTTAAAGTGCCATCAACAACCTTCGTAAAAATAAGTTTTCAAGCACTACCAAACCTTTACATATGATAAATTTTCAGGCACTATTAACCCTTTGCTAGTAGTTTCTAAGTACTATTTAGACCTTATCCCAAAGTAGTTTACATGTTATACTTTAAACCTTTCACAAGAGATACTTTCAGAGGGTTTCTCAACATTAAGTTACATAACACAAGATTATAAAACTTTTAGGAGAAGAAGAACTCTCTCACTCAAGTAAGAATGAATGATCAAAGTATATTCACAAGATATCTTGATGTGAGTGAGAATGTAAAGTGGGTTATTGTTTTTTACTACTCAAAGAAGCAACTGAGTTTTGCTTTTTACTACTTTAAGACACTAAGCATTGACCAAGTAATTGACATATGCTTGAAATGCTATTTCTATCTAAGGTATACCCAACAAAATTAGCATACAAAATGCATTTAATTCAAATGAAGAAATCTTAGGATACCAGAGTCCTAAGCTGTGTACCGATAAGATATTTTAGTGTGTTTTATAGCATTCAAGTGAGATTCCTTAGAATTAGATTGATATCTTACACTTAAGCAAACATTGAACCTAATATTAGGTCTAGAGGCTATGAGATAGAGCAGACTACCAATCATACCTCTGTACAACTTTTGATCCACATTCTTATCATGTTCATCCATACCTATCTTAATATTAGTGCTCATTGGTGTTTTACAAGTTTTGTTGTTGTCAATGCCAAATCTTTTGATTATCTCCTTTGTATGTTTGGCTTTATTGATAAAGATCCCTTCCTTCCCTTGTTTGATTTGTAATCCAATGAAAAATTTAAGTTCTCCCATCATGCTCATCTCAAACTCACTCTTCATTACTTTAGAGAAATCATCATACAAATAAATATTAATGGCACCAAATATGATATCATCTATATATATATTTGCATAAAAAATGTCCCCATTCTTTTTCTTAGAAAAGAGAGTTGTATCTACCAATCTTCTGGTAAAACCGTTCTCCATAAGAAAGTTGCTCAACCTCTTATTCCAAGCTCTTAGATCTTGCTTCAAGCCATATAAGGCTTGGGTGAGTGTATACATATGATTAGGAAAATAAACGCTTTTCAAATCCATAAGGTTGTTCAACAAAAACTTCATCTTCAATGTAACCATTTAGAAATGCACTTTTGACATCCATTTGGTACAACTTAAAGTTCATGTGAGATGTAAATGCAAGGAGAATTCTAATGGCTTCAAGTCTAGGTACAGGTGTAAAAGTTTCATCAAAGTCAATCCCTTCTTCTTGATTATAGCCTTGGGCTACTAACCAAGCCTTGTTCTTAACAATGACTGACTCCAAGCTCATCAAGTTGTTTATATAGAACCATTTAGTTCCAATAAAAAAATGGTTATAAGATCTAGGAAATAGGGTCCATACTTTGTTTTTATCAAATTGTTTGAGTTCTTCTTGCATAGCAAAAACCCAATGTTCATCTCTAATGGCCTCATCTATGATCTTAGGCTCAATAAGATATACAAAGTAAGATTGGTATATGCATGTCTAATAGATGATCTAGTTGATATAGGATTTGTTGGATCACCAATACTAAGAAATCTTGAGTGATTTTTCTTGAAAATTCAATTCTTTTTTAGTTGAGTTTGCTCTTCACTAGGAGATGGAAGAGATGGAGATGGAAGAGATGGACCTTTATTCTTTCATTTCTCATATCTTGTAGTTTATCCATATTCTTTCATTATTCTCAAATGTTTAGCTCTCTCATGGGACCTGCAAGATCATCAACATCTTTTTCTATTCTTAAAGAAGTGGGGTCATATTCAGCAAATGCAACATGCATAGGCTCTTTTTACGACAAATGTTCTTTTGTTGAAGACTTTATACCCTTTGTAAGTGGTAGAGTATCCGAAGAAAATTCCATCATCAGATTTAGAGTCAAACTTACCAAGGTTATTTTTAGTGTTTAGAATAAAACACTTATAACTAAAAACTTAGAAATATGCAATCTTGGGCTTTCTATTATTCCATAACTTCTAGGGAGTTTTCTTTAGCAGAGGCCTCACTAAGACTCTGTTTAAGATATAACATGAAGTATTACAGCTTTTGCCCAAAAATACTTAGGAAGATTGTACTCATTCAACATAGTTCTAGCCATTTCTTAAAGAGTTTTATTTTTCCTTTCTACCACACCATTTTATTGTGGAGTTATAAGAGTTGAGAAATTATGTGAGATACTATATTCATCATAAAGACTATGAAACTTAGCATTCTCAAACTCACATCTATGGTCACTCCTAATGGAAGAGATTTTCAAATCCTTTTGGTTTCAAATTATCTTGGCAAAGGTTTTAAAAAGCATCAAAATAAGAGTCCTTATGTGAGAGGAACAATAACCAATTATATCTAAAGTAATCATCCATAATGACAAATGCATAATGCATGCTTCCTAAACTAGTTACCCTAGTAAGGCCAAAAAGATCCATGTAAAGAACATGTAATGGTCTTGTAGAACTTACCTTGTTCTTGGCTTTAAAGGAGGATTTAATTTGTTTACACCTTTGACATGCTTCACAAACTCCTTTTATAAACTTATTTTTGGTGGACCTTCAATCAAGTCTTATCTCTTCAGCTTTACGAGGAGTTCTATGCTAGCATGTCCTTGCCTTCTATGCCAGGTTTTTCCTTCATCAGCTATTGAAACTAAACACTTTGTATTATGGTTAGCAAGAGAGTTTAAGTCAATGACATAAATATTACTAACTCTTTTACTAATAAACATATTTTTATTTTCACTCATCCTTGATACATAGCATGTTTATGGCTCAAACATGACTCTAAGGCCTTTGTCACACAACTAACTTATACTTAGCAAGTTATGCTTAAGTCCATAAATAAGCAATACTTTATCATGGATAGTAGAGTCATCATCCTTATCAATTTTTCCTATGCCAACAATTTTGGTTTTACCATTATTTCCAAAAGACACATTTCTAAGACCTTGAATCTTTTCCAAATATGAAAAGAACTTTATTTCTTCTATCATGTGCTTTGAAGATCCACTGTCAAGATACCACTTTTGCTTTCCAACTTAGGATTTCGAAAAACAAAGGAGGTTATTTCTTAGGTACCTAAACCTTTTCGAGTCCTAGGGGGTTAGCTCTTGCCAATTGCTCATCATGCCTTTTAGATTGGTAATGATAAGTAATGTGGCCATATATACCATAATAAAAACAATCACCATCAAAGTGAACTAGTAGTCTACTTCTAGGTGGAACATATATATAGTGTCTCTTTAACTTTTAGCTCCTTTGAGTAGTGTGTCTAGGAGTATATCTCATATGAGAAACTCTCTTGTGTTATGTGTGTACATACCCATAATTATGCCAAGTTTTATGTCTTTGCACACTTTGCCTCTTATGCTTGTAAGAATGATACAAATAAGCATAATTTGCTCTAGGAGGAGCATTCCTCAATTATGTGTGATTGTGTTGAGACTTTCCTTTTGTACCATTATTCTTGACATTTTCCTTTTTAGAAACCTTTAGGGTCCTAATGAGATTAAAAACACTATTCTCTTTATCCTTAACAAAGACTATTTGAGAAGTGGAGGGAACAACTAGAGTGATGGCATTATAGCTTAATCCATATTTGATGGATAGTGTCCTTTGACCCTCAAGGATAGAGTCTAACTTTTCCTTTCCTTTAGTGAACTTGCTGAGATTTTCCTATAGCTTAAGTGAGGGACTCTACCTCCTTAGCTAGAGTTTCTTAGCCTTTAGCACATTCTTTTAAAGATTTGTTCTCTTTTTTAAAAAAGGAGGTACTAGACTTGAACGTCTCAATGTTCATACTAAGTTTGACAATTATACAGTTCAACTTATCTCTAGAGTAGGGGTCAAAAGGATTTACCTCTTTATCACCATCATTATCACTATCACTACTGGATGTGTGTTCACTTGAGGATTCATTTGATTGTTCCTTAGTTTCCATGAGACGAAGGTTGCTAAGTTCCTTTCTTATCTCATCTTCATCAAGTTTGGAATCACTAGTGTCATCCTAAGTTGCTTTGTACACTTCCTTTCCTTTCTTGAAAGTGTATTTCCTAGAAAGAAGTTTGCTTTTCTTGATCTTAGGACAATCTAACCATTTCTCATTGCATCCATAACAGGTGAGTTGACTTTTAGTGCTTCTCTTCTTGTAGCTTCTTACCATTCTTCCCTTTTTGTTTAAAAGAAATTTCTTTACTTAGTTGGTGATGAATGCAAGATGTTGATCTTTCCTACTATCTTCATCATCATTAAAAGAGGACGATGTTAGAAAATAAGAATTAGAAAGAGTTTTAGAATGCATCCTTTTGGCTTTCAATGCCAAGTCTTTATTTCTCACTCTTATGTTTTCAACGGGCTTCTCAAGAGTGATCTCATGAGCCAATAACTTTCCCATAAGATCATCAAGTGATAGGGATTCTAGTTTGTTGGCTTTCTCTATAACTGTTTTCTTAGCTTCCCATTTATCTTTGGGAAGTGCTCTAAAAATTTTTGCTACCATGTCCTCATTTGTATATGACTTTCCTAAGGTCTTGAGAGTGCCCACAATGTTCATAAACTTATTAAACATCTTAGTGATAGTATCACTAGAAAGGTAGACAAATGTTTCATATTTATATGTATGTATTTATATCTTTTTCTTTTTTACTTCACTAGTTCCTTTATGTTGAGTTTGCAATGTGTCCCATATTTCTTTGGTTGATGTACACATTTATAGCTTAGCATATTAAAACTTATGAATTGTATAGAAAAGAACATACATTGCTCTTTTATTTTTCAAGTTTGCCTTCTTTTCTTCTACAGTCCACTCACTCTTGGATTTTGGTATGAGAACTTCTCCAACTAGTTTTGTAAGAACTTCTCTTCTTTCCTTAACAATGTCCTATAAGTCAATGGTTTCACTGTTAAGGAAGATCTCTAAATGATTCTTCCAATATCCATAATCGTCTTTCTTGAAGAATGGAGGCTTGTGAATGGATTATGATTCTTTAGGACTTGCCTTGATCTTTGCTCTATACACTTAAGTTATAATTAAGAGACCTGTTATAACACTAATTGTTATCCCTTAGTGCTATAAGGGGGTTGATAAGGTAAAGACAAATTGAGAAATTGAAACTAAATATAAAAATGAATGAAGAATCAATACACAAGATTTATAAAAGTTTGACACAACTTGCCTACATCATTTCCTTTAGTATTTCCACTAGAGACTTCACTATATATATAGCTTAAGGTGCTATTAATAATCTTTACAAAGCTAAGTTTTTAGACATTACCAAGCCTTTACAGATGATAGATCTTTAGGCACTATCAACCCTTTACCAGTAGTTTCCAAGTACTACTTAGACCTTCTAACAAAGTAGTTTACAATTATTACCTTAAACCTTTCACAAAAGATAATTTTAGAGGGTTTCTCAACATTAAGTTACATAACAAAAGATTATAACACTTTTAGGACGAGAACTCACTCACTCAAACAAGAATGGATGGTCAAAGTATATTCACAAGGTATGCTTGATGTGATTAAGAATTAGAGTAGGTTCTTAAGAAGTTTCTCCTTCAAATTGATTTAAAGATATCTCTTTATAGTTCTCTTTCAAGCTTAATTAGTGAGTCTCTCTTGAACTATCATTTATTGATCACAATGTAATGGCCTTTATGATTTAGAATTTGTTTCACAATAGATTCCTTGCTTAATAGCACAGTTCACTATTTTTTTCTATTGGGAACGATTCTTTTATATGGTGAAATAAAAAACTAACTGTTAGAAAAAGAATTGTCATTTCACATCATAATCGTATGCAATCAACACTCATTGATGTAATTCCACAGCCATTGCTAGAAAATTAACCCTTATTGATTTCATGCAATATAGGTGATTAATAGTCAATGTTTAACTTTAACAGTCATTGGTCTTATTGACATACTCTTTGAAACTAGTTGTTGAAGATTGATGACTTGAGGCTCCTCCTTTCCTTTTTTTTTTTTTTATTCCTTTCACTTTTTCTCTAATGGTTGTTGGACATATGCTATAGTTGTTGATTTTAAACTCAATGCTCATTGGAATATGATCAACGTTATTATTAATTTACAGAGAGTGTGAGCTTCATGCTCTATTTTTAGAAATTCAAAAGTGATCCAATGCCTATTAGAGATCTCGACTTATTAAAAAGAGGTAACGCCCGTTGGACTGTTCAATTGAGTTTGCTATGACTTTTACTCTTTAATACTAAGAGTTTTTTAACCTTAAGTGCTTCAACTCAAGTGTGTTATTAGTAAACTTTTCTTCAAACCTAAATTTACCTTATTTTCTAAAGAGGGTGGACAATTTACCTTAGAGCATGCAATAAGATTTGCTATCCAAACTCAACCTAAAGAAAATCTAAAGAGTGCATACTCCATTGTAAGCTTGATAGATAATTTTAGTAGTGATCCTTCATTAAAATGAGTTTTCATGGTAGGAAACATTCTTACCCCTTTTAGTTATGTAACTGCTACTATTACCTTACCACATGTGTTTAGATCTAGAGATGCAAAGGAAGATTTGATAGAGGTGGAAAGGATCCCAAGTACTAGGGGGTAAGACTTGCCACTAGAGGAAGAAGAATGTCATAGTGACCTTATCGATGGGGATGACAAAACACCTAAGGCCTTTATACATGAAGGCACATTTGAGTGGAAGACTAGTTGTAAGAGTCATGGTGGACAATCGATCCACCATGAACATGTTATCATTTAAGATGTTAGCTACTATAGGGGAGATTACAGTCATGCCATTGGTGTGTACCATTTTCCTTTCACTAGTTTCTATTATTTTGGAAAAGATTAATATAAAAGTGGTATGGGTGGATAGATAGTCTTTCTTTACATGTTTTGATGTAGCATAGGCTTGGTACTATGATGCAAATTTTGGCCCAATATAGTTTGTAGACATGAACAATAATGGTGATCCTAGGTGTGTTTGCACGTTAAGGAATTAAAAAGAGAACCAAGTAAAAGTCCTCATTAAACCCATAACCATAGTACCACATTGGTCCTACTATTGTTTCATTGGCAATTCGACATTAAATTTGCTGACGGATTAGATTTTTTGTCGGTATCAGTTTACTTGGCAACACTTTGCCGACAAATAATGTCAGTCGATATTTTATTACTAAACTTATATTATCGATAAAATTGATTTCTTTATCGATGAAAATTTTTGTCGGTACATTATTTATTTCCTGCAATGCAATAATGATAAAATATGCTAATTTGCATATATAATTTACTAACATTAGAAATTTTAAAATTATATTCTTTGTTCTTTAGATGCATCAATTGAATTAGCATCAAATTGTTTTATTCCTTCCCAATGTAATTAACCAAAAAAAAAATCATTCTTCTCTGCAACAATATCTCAAAGTAAACACAAACCATGGATGATTTATATTAATGATTCATACACATATATAAGCATCGTCATCTTCCATGAAAGCCAATACCTATAGAATTGAACTCCTCTGAGCAGATCATCGACATCTTTGTGGGTAAGACAGTTATGAAAATACGCAAAGAAAAACTAACATGCAGAAGCAATTTGCAAGAGTTTGGGTTACAAATTAATGAATTCTCTTACATTTACATATGTTTGGTGAGGTATTTATAGCCTCTACCCACCAAAGAGACGTTTAAATAAAACTGGTAGCAAATCTCCAAAGTATGCTAGATAAAATTTGCATTAAGTGCTTGTCAGGCTTCAATTGCAGTTGCTACTACTCTTTTGTGGTCGCGATTTTCCAATTTTCCATACGGGAGCCAAAACTTGTGGCAAAAATCCCCTTTTGTGTCTAACGGCTAGTCCACGTGTCATTTTCTCATTGGTTCACTAGAAAAATATAGTCATTGCCTTTCACCTGCTCACAAAAGTAGCAGTCACGATTTTTCTTGTATAGACAGCAATAAAGGACGCGAATTCGTCTGTCAAAATGTTCATCTTCTTCTTCATGATTCGCGTTCACTACCCACAAGTTGCCATCGCAATTTTTTTCTTCCAACGATCACCTGGGACACTTGTCATATCGTGGTTGTGGACTTGATTCCCTCTTGGGTTACTTCAAAATTTATGGTCGCGACTGAAGCGTGACACACACCGTAAATTCATCTGTGACTTTGGTTCTCCTATCTTTGAATTGGTCGAGACAGAGAAGTGGCCCGCAAATTTGTCTGTCCAATTTTTCAACCTGCTTTAATCTAGTTCGCGATTGCGATTTATGAAGTTGCGGTCGTGAATTAGGAGACACTTTGCTTTCTTTAGAGATTATGAACTTCATCCAGCTTCAAACTTAGAAACTAACTAAAAACCTACAAAATAACATCTAATTGAAACATTAGAATTGATCAATCTCCTTTGTTAAGATCAAAAGATGTTTAACACTTAGGATTAACCATCCTAGTCCAACAATCTCCCCCTTTTTGATTTTGACAACTTAGATTGATCCAAAGGAAAAATAATGCAGAAATATTAAGTTGGAGTGAAGTTAAGGTAAAATTTCAATGAATAATACTTAAGGTAAAAATTTCCTAAGTATGACATTCAATCGTTAAAAAATCTTAAGTATGAAGGTATGATGCTCCCTCTCAACTTATACTATAATTTGCATATTATTATTTTCTTCCCCTTAAAACTTAGATTCTTACTATCTCTCCCTCTTTGGCAAGATCAAAAAGAGGGTGCATAAGGGAAAAGAAAACAAACATAAGTGTACATAAGGAGCAAAATAAGAATGCAAAACATAAAGATAAAGTTCATCAATCACATAAGACAATAAATTGCAAAGAAATAACTTTTTATATATAAACTTGGAAACAAATTGTGTGAGATCACATTTTTTGTAAGTCAAAACTTAAAAATAGTACAAAAGATCCCTAATTTAGAAAGTAGGAGAATCATATCCAAAAAGGTCTTCATCTTTACCCAGATCTTCACCTTCAGCCTCATCTCCATCCTCTACTCCATCATTGCCTTCTTCATCATGAGTGTCTTCAAACGCTGTGAAGTTCGGAAGATGGCAAGAGGGGACTCCCAACTTTTATTGCAAATCAACCATATCACTATTAAGATGAGATAGGAATAAAAGTCTCCTTTTCATCATCCTCATCAATTTGTGAAGCTTGTTATTAATGGTTGCAAGTGAGAGTTTAGCCTTAGGCTTAGATTGAGGAGGGATGGATGGAGCTCCTTCTTCAATAGCTAGTCTCTTCCTTTTGAAAGCTTGTGAAGTCTCCTTTTTTTTTTGCTCCAACTGCAGCTAGGGTATACGCATAGGTGTTCAAATGAATAGCCTTGGCGTTGATAAGGTAGGTGAGATCTAGGAAGTTTTATAAAGGTAGAAGTTTCTTGGTGAGGAATTTCTCATTTTCCTCATCAAGTGCTTCTACAAATTGGTAAATGGCTGTGATATATGAAGGTAGCAAAAATTGGCTATTGTGTTTGGTACTCATGTGAATCAATAATCCATAAGGTACCAACCAGTTTGGATTGGTTTATTTTTGACAAGGCAGAAAAGAAATGCTAAGTCTTTTGGGGACACTTTCTCGTTACCATCACCTCTTACATTGATGTGTTTGGCCAAAGAGGAACAAGGGTAGTGTTTATTTTCAATTGAAATTTTTGACCAAAATTTGGAATAAATAACGTCAAATACGAAGATTATGAAGGGGATGTTTTCTCCTACTTGAAGATTAAAGAGAAAAGATAGTTGGTCGAAAGTAATGTAAAAAGGGTTGCCAAAGGCCTAAAACACTAACCCGTATTGACCTGCGGGAGATTTGGCTTTGTGACTTAAATGGACGGTGCACATGAACTCTCTTAAGACCTCTTCGTAACCAGGATGAACTCGTTCCAGCCAAGATTGGAAAGGAAAGCTCAAATTTCTGCATTGATACCTAGGGTTTCCAGCATAAAGGTTGAGGGTATCTTGTTTGGGAGGATGATCTTAGAGAAGTTGGCTTTGTACCTTTCTTTCTCCTCCTTGGTAAATCCCTTCATGAGTTGGAGTGCAAGGGATGTAGAAGGTTGAGCCACTCCCTTTCCTTTGTCTGTTCTAGAGATCTTTGGGGCCATTGTAAGAGATGAAGAGAGTTTGAGAAACTTTGATTACTTTGAGAGAGAGAGAGAGAGAGAGAGAGAGAGAGAGAAGATGTTTGGAATAGAAATGAGGATGTCACTATTGAAGTGGGTATTTATAGCCATTGAAAGGGTGTATAAATGGCTAGAAATTGATTAATGAAGAGTTGGAAACGGTTGGTAGTCAAATCACTTAAATGTCTAAGCAGTTACTTTAATTCGCATTAGAGAAATCATGAGTCGCGATCTCGAATTCCAAAAAATGTGAGTAATGGATAAATTTTCCTCAAGAATATGCACCTTAACGGTTAAAAATTTAAAAATTTGACCAAAATTCACAGTGGAGTGAAAATTTCAAGATCGCGAATTTATGTTTGATAGTCAGGTGAATTTGACTTGTAATTCGCGGTTGTGAAGGAAGGATAGTGTCCGCAAATTATGAGTCAACAAGGAAAAAATAGTTAAATTTTGAAAAATTGTGATCCAATTTACTATATCAAACATAAATATCACAAATCAATAAATACCAATACACATAGCAATATCACACATAAGATAAAAAAATGTTCACTTTAGGGAGCTTCCATCAAGCATTCCCAATTCTCTCTTATTGAACTTCATTCTTTCTTCATTTAGGGGTTTAGTGAAAATGTCTGCAAGTTGATGATTTGTGTCAATAAATTCTAACACAACATCACCCTTTTGCATATGATCTCTAACAAAATTATGTCTAATATCTATGTGTTTGCTCCTAGAGTGTTGGATGAGATTCTTAGAGAGATTAATAGCACTTGTGTTATCACATTTAATAGGAGTGTGATCAATCACTTTACCAAAATCTTTCAATTGTTGTTTCATCCAAAGGACTTGGGTGCAACAATAACCTGCAGCAACAAACTCGACTTCCATGGTGGATAAGACAACTAAAACTTGCTTTTTACTAAACCAAGAAACTAGACATTCTCCTATAAATTGGCAGGTCCTGGAAGTGCTTTTTCTATCTAATAAGCTACCTGCATAATCCGCATCTGAATATCCTACGAGACTAAAGGAAGAATCCCTAGGATACCATAACCCTAAGTGAATTGTGCCATGCAAATATTTAAAAATCCTCTTAACAACATTCAAATGAGACTCTTTAGGAGAGGATTGAAACCTAGCACACATACAAATACTAAACATGATATCTGGCCTAAAAGCAGTAAGATAAAGCAAAGATCTGATCATACCTCGATATCTCTTTTCATCTACCGTTTTCCCCGATTCATCCTTATTGAGCTTGATGGTACCACTGATTGGGGTTTTAACTACCTTGTAACCATTCATGCCAAATTTCTTGAGTATCTCCCTTATGTATTTGGCTTGGTTTATGAAGATCCCTTCCTTAGATTGCTTGATTTGTAGATCGAGAAAGAACTTAAGCTCTTCCGTCATGCTTATTTCAAATTCTCTAGTTATACACTTAGCAAAATCCTCACAAAGAGATTCATTAGTAGCACCAAAAATGATATCATCAACATAGATTTAAACAATTAATATGTCATGTTTATGGCTTTTAACAAAAAGTGTGGTATTCACCTTTCTTTTTTCAAAATCATTTTTCAAGAGAAATGAACTAAGCCTTTCATACCAAGCTCTTGGAGCTTGTTTCAAACCATATAAGGCTTTGTTCAATTTAAAAACATGGTTTGGAAAATAATGTGACTCAAAACCGAGAGGTTGTTCAACATAGACTTCCTTCTCAATGATACCATTCAAAAATGCACTCTTCACATCTATTTGAAAAAGTTTAAAATTTATATGACATGCAAAGGCTAAAAGAATCCTAATGGCCTCTAATCTTGCTATGGAGGCAAAGGTTTCATCATAATCTATGCCTTCCTCTTGGTTGTATCCCTTAGCAACCAATTTAGCTTTGTTTCTAGTGATGAAACCTTGTTCATCTAACTTGTTCCTAAACACCCACTTACAACCTATAATTGGGTGTTCTTTAGGCCTAGGGATAAGTTCTCATACCTTATTTCTCTTAAATTGGTTGAGTTCCTCTTGCATAGTAAATACATAACTCTCATCATCAAGAGCCTTATCAATTGATTTTGGCTCAAGTTGAGAAACAAAAGCAAGATTATTATCTAAAAGATTAAGTTGAGATCTAGTACTTACACCCTTAGATGTATCACTAATGATCAAGTCCTTGGGGTGATACTTGGAAAATCTCCAATCCTTGGGTAGATCTTGGCTTGGCTATACTTGTTGTTGATGATGTTGGTCTTCATCTACTCTTGATGAATCACCTTCTTCTTTATCTTCTTTTCTTGTAGAATTTTCCAATTCAAGTTTCTCAAAGCCACCTACAAGATCATCAACAAAAATACCTTTCCCAAGATCAAGCTTACTAAATTCATCAAAAACAACATTCATAGACTCTTCAACTACCATTGAACTTTTGTTAAAGACTCTATATGCCTTACTTAAAGTGGAATATCCCAAGAAGATACCTTCATTAGTTTTAGAATCAAATTTCCTAAAATTATCCTTGGTGTTTAAAATATAGCAATTACATCCAAATACTCTAAGGTATGCTATCTTGGGGTTTCTACCATTCCATAGCTCATAAGAAGTTTTATTGGGAATGAGTCTTTTAAAAACTCTATTTGCAATATAACATGTAGTGTTAACGGCTTCGGCCCAAAAGTAATTTGGTAGAGAATACTCATTGTGCATTGTCCTAGCCATTTCCGCCAATGTTCTATTTTTCCTCTCTACAACACCATTTTGTTGTAGTGTTCTAAGAGTTGAAAAATTATGAAAAACTCTATTTGCAAAATAATAATTTTCAAAAGACTCATTTTGAAATTCTTTTCCATGGTCACTTCTAATAGAAGATATGAAGTAACCTTTTTCATTTTGAACCCTTTTTGCAAAGCTTTTAAAGGCATCAAATGAATCATTCTTATGAGCTAGAAAAATACACAAGTAAACCTAGAGTAATCATCTACTAGGACTAGTGCATAATGCTTTCCACCTAAGCGACCACTTCTAGTGGGTCCTATCAAGTCCATATGAATAAGTTGAAGGGGTCTAGTTGAACTTACAACATTTTTGGCTTTGTGAGAAGCATGGTGTTGCTTCCCCATTTGGGAAGGACCACATGTCTTGTCTTTGGAGAAATTTAGCTTAGGAAGTCCTTCCACTAACTTTCCTCTAGATAGGCTTTGAAGAAGATCTATGCTTGCATGTCCAAGCCTTCTATGCCACAACCAAGCTTCATTGCTAAAAGACATAAGACACTTAAAAGATTGGTTAGCCAAATTGTCTTAGTCAACTGAGTAGGTATTGCCTTTCCTTTCACCCTTGAAAATAACCTCATCATCTACTAAAGTGGTTACTCGACATTCTCTAGGATCAAAGGTGACTTTGTTACCTTTGTTACACAATTGGCTTACACTTGACAAATTATGTTGTAAGCCACTAATTAAAAGAACATTATCAATTAAAGAGCAACCATTCTTACTAATGGTTCCAATGCCAATTACCTTACCCTTGGCATTGTTACCAAATGTGACATCTCCATGTTCTTTTTTCTTTCAATGTCGTGAATAGTTTTCTATTTCCAGTCATATGCTTGGAACATCCACTATCTACATGCCAATTACTTGATTTGGAGGCTGCCACTCCCCTACATAATAAAAATGAATTATCTTTTCTTAGGTACCCAAGCATACTTAGGTCCTTAGGGGTTAGAAGATGAAGGATCCTTTAGTTTGAGGTGAGCCTTTCTACTATAGCAATGAATATTAATATGTCCAAATCTCATACAATAATGGTATTGGAGTTTAGACTTAGGAGTCTTTCTCCTATGCACAAATTTAGTATGAGTAGGAGGCCTTCTCATACCTTGACCATGTGAATGCATGCATGTACATGTATGATGAGTAGGAGTAGAGAATTTCTTATGAGAGTGACCATGTTGTTTGTTGTACATGTAGGCATGGTTAGCTCTTTAAGTCTTGGCTCTGGAGCTTGGGGGAGCCTTCCCTTTGCCCTTAGGCTTAGAAGGCTTAGTACTATGAGCACTTTTCTTCCCAATTATCTCAACCCTTGAGATTTGAGGTTCTAAAGATCTAACAAATGTAGTTTGAGATGATGAGGAGGCTCCATTGAAACCTAGACCATGTCTAATTAGTAGAGGTCTTTATGACATAATCAATGTGTCTAAGGCTTCTTTTCCTTTATGAAACTTAAAGATTGAGACTCTAAGCTCAATGACTTCTCTTTTGAGAGAGTCATTCTCCTTTCTTAGAGAAGCCATAGAAGAAGATGATGTAGAAAGACTATCCATAAATTTTTTAAGCTCATCATTAGATGCTCTCAATTATTTTACAATGTCATTGAGGGATTTAAAATCATCCTTTAACTTTTGACATTTTCTTTTGTAAGATTTCATTTGTGACTTGTATTTGTCACATCTTATGGTTAGAGCCTCTAGAAGCTCTTCATCAATCTCATCAAATTCAAAATCAGAATTAGAATGGGAAAAAGTACTTACCTCATTTGTAGAATCTTCTTGTGCCATGAAACAAATATTGACAACTTCTCCTTCTTCCTCTTCTTCACTTGAGCTGTCATCCCAAGTGGCTGAAAAACTCTTCTTCTTCTTCAATTTGGGACATTCATACTTAATGTGGCCTTGCTTACCACATTCATAGCAAGTGACATCGTTGGATTTTTCTCTTGGACTAAGAGTTGTCTTCTTGAAGCCTTTTCATTTTTTTCTTCTTTTGAACAACTCCTTTGTCCTTCTTGAGAGCATTGCTAGCTCTTCTTCTTTCTTGTCACTTTATTTATCACTTGAGGTAATTTCTACCTCTTTCTCCTTTGTTGAAGATTTAAGAGCTAGGGTTCTTCTTTCTTTTTCTAGTTTATCTCCTTGGCCTCTTAGCTTCTTCATTTGTTCATCTTTTTGTAAAGCCAACTCATGAGTTAAGAGTTTGCCTATCAATAAGCTTGTTGGCACTTTCTCAATCTCTAGATTAGACTATTGGATGTTGCATACTCTAGCACCAAATTTATCTAAAGGAAGAGTTTTGAGGATTTTTGTGTTAACCTCATAGTTTGTGAGAGTCCTTCTAAAGTTCTTCATGTTGGTGATGATAGATAGGAGCCTATTTGTCATTTTGGTGATGCTTTCATTGTCCTTCATCATGAAAAGCTCTCATTCAGTCACATACATCTCTTACTTGACTTGACTAGTGTTGTGCCTTCATGGTAGTTCTCAAGTGTCTTCCAAATGGCATGTGCTGTTTGATAATGTTGCACTCTTCCAATATCATCTCTAGAGAGAGAGAGCTTAGAAAAATGGTCATTACCTTTTTGTTTTTACCATTTGATCTTCAATGAGCTTCAACCCATTCTTCTCTTGGGATAAGTTCTTCAATTCCATCCACTACCTTAGTGGGTGGCTTCCATTCTTTTACAACCACATCCCTGAGGTCCACCACATCTGTGTCAAGATAGATTTCCATTTTATATTTTCAATGAGTATAGTCGGTTCCATCAAAGTGAGGCTTGAGGTGTGAGTGGATTCCCTCTTGTGTCATGATCTTTTACTCACTAATAAAGGTTTGTTTGAGTGTTTTGGCTCTGATACCACTTGTTGGCCCTAGGCACTAAGAAGGGGGAGGGGGTTGAATTGGTGTATAAAAATTAAAATAAGAAAGTAAGAAGGATAATGAGTAGAAGAGAGACACAAGATTTATAGTAGTTCGGGTAATCGACCTTACGATTAATCCCCAGTTTTCTGTAATTAGGTGTTCCATTATCTTTAAATGGTGTTTCTAGGCTTACACCTAACTCTTACACTTGTGTTTTTAAGGCCCACACAACAACCTTTACACTTATGTTTTTAAGGCTCACACAATAACCACTTTTAGTGTTTTTATAGGCTCACATTACAACGTTTACAAACGGTGTTTATGCTCACACTAAATAATCACCTAAAGAAGATAAAAGATTGATAGCAAAATTGCAAGAGTTTGGGTTACAAATTAATGAATTCTCTTATATTTACATCTAGTTAGTGAGGTATTTATAGCCTCTACCCACCAAAGAGACGTTGCAATAAAATCGGTAGCAAATCTCCAAAGTATGCCAAACAGATTCTGCATTAAATGTTTGTCAGGCTTCAATTGCGGTCGCTACTATTCTTTTGTGGTCACGATTTTCCAATTTTCCATATAAGAGCAAAAAATTGTTGCAAAAATCCCTGTTTGCATGTAATGACTAGTCCATGTGTCATCTTGTCATTGGTTCACCAGAAAAATATAGTTGTTGCCTTTTACCTACTCATAAAAGTAGCGGTTGCGATTTTTCTTATATAGGTTGCGACAAAGGATGCAAATTCATCTGTCAAAATGTTCATCTTCTTCTTCATGATTCATGATCACTACCCATAAGTTGCCATCGCGATTTTTATCTTCTAACAATCACCTGTGACACTTGTCTTGTTATGGTTGTAGAGTTGATTCTCTCGTGAGTTATTTCAAAATTGTTGGTCACTACTGAGGCGTGACACACACCGCGAATTCGTATGTGACTTTGGTTCTTCTATCTTTGAATTGGTCACGACAGAAAAGTGGCCCATGAATTTACCTGTCTAATTTTTCAACATGCTTTATTCTAGTTCGCAGTCGCGATTTATGAAGTTGCGATCGCGAATTAGGAGACATTTTGCTTTCTTTAAAGATTATGAACTTTATCTAACTTGGAACTTAGAGACTAACTAAAAAATTGTAAAACAACACTTTATTGAAACATTATAATTGATCAATCTCCTTTGTCAAGATCAAAAGAGGTTTAAGACTTAGGATTAACCATCCTAGTCCAACAAGAATGAAGGCCTAGTATGGCTTAAGGGTTAACTCTTGGCCCTTAAAGGCATTAAAAATGATAGAATCCCTCCAAAATGCAAAGAAATTAATGTCAAAAAGAGGCAAAACTTGGCCTTTTACCTCGAATCTCTTAAGCTAATGACAGGGTTCTTTTGTTTTTATAAGTTAGGGCTTTTTAGGGCTTGGCTTTCAATTTAATTGTACTTCCCCATGGTTTTTCTAGCCTCTCTTTACCCTCCAAATGGTAAAGTATTTATAGAGGAAAAAAAGGTGCATTTGTTGTTTTATGGCGCAGATTGCACCCTATCCCTTTCTCTCTAAGGATGAGATTAATAAATATTTTATAGTTTATGTTTTAAAAGTTGTTTGTATAAACCATGGGTTGTCCATACAAACTATTGCTTGTCTTTATAGCCATTTGGACTTTGTTAATTACTATACAGTAAAGCTTCATACTGTTTGGGCTTTAAAGAGTTGTCTATACATACCATAAGTTATATATGTATATACCTCTTAAGTTATACAATCAACTATGTTGGCTGTACATACCTCTTTTTCAATCTCATAATAAGCTTTCTTAGTTTGGATGTTTGAAAGGTATGATTGATTTATGTTTTGTCTAAGCTTTTGCCCCTTCTTGGGCATTATTTCTTTTAACCTTCTGGGGGAGGGTGAATTCAACTAGTTTCTCATCATTAGACTCATATCCTAGTAATCCAAAATATAGTACTATAATTTTCCCCTGCTTTGTAGGACTTAAGAAACAATGTTTGGAAAAATAACCATTGTATAAGGCACAACAAAACATTCAACATAAATGTAAATATCAAAAAAAGGATATATAAGGTTATGATTTTCTTAATAGCTCTTCTAGCAGGCATAAGGTCCTTAGTGGCTCTCTAACAAGTACTCGTTGAACCTTATAGGTTCCAAGTTCTTATTTTGATGATCACAAATATGATTTAGGATTAACCATTGCCCAAGATTGTTTGTGTTAAATCTTACTGGTACATCAACTCTTTAAATTGCAATGATTGGAGACAAATTTGTTATTAGCATGTTTGAGTTAAAGCTTTAAAAAACTCTAAGCATTAAAAAGTGTAAATCAAAGGCAACTCAGATGAAGTGCCCAATGGGCTTGACTTTTTTTTCAACGTGCATTGGACAAGTGCTCTAAGGTTTAGCCTTACTCTCTAGATCTCGTAACAAACATTGTACTTTCATAATAGGCATTGGAAAAGTGCTCTAGTTTGTGGTATAACTTCTGTAACTCCTAACGAGGTACACTCAAATAATCAATAGGCTTTGAGAAGCTTTCAATGGGCATTACAAGATCTTAAATAAGTGTTGAATCACTTTTACAGATTTTGAAAAACAAAGCATAAAGATCACATTTTTTGGAAATCAACAATAGTCGTTGAGCATACTCCAATGGGCATTGAGGATATAATTAATGACCATTGCTTATATCCAATAACCATTGAAGAAAAGTGAAATGGACAAACAAAGAAAAGAAAAGGAAAAACCTCGAGTCACCAACCTTCAACAATTACTTCCAATGGGCATTTGGATAGGGGCTAAGGACCATTGAAGCTAAATGTTGGCTGACAACCAACTATTTGCGTGAAATCAATAATTGTGGATGCCTCAACAATGGGTGTGGAATTTCTTTAATAGGTGATAATAACTTACAGCTATAACATGAAGTGATAACTCTTTTATGTTAGTTCCTTATTCACCTATAAAAGAAATTGCTCTCAACAAAAATAAAGGAGAAAACTATTTTATTAAGTGAGTACTTGATACAAATTCTTTTAGTGTATAATTTTAGGTTAGATGTTAGGAATTTTTTTATTATTTTATGATTATTTTTATTTTAGAATAAGTCATTTATGTCTCTTTATTTCTTTCATAGGAAATTTTCAAATAAGGAATTTAATTGCAGTTTTTAGCAATGTTGCATGGGCCATTATATGGCTCATGCATTGGACCATATAAGAACATAGAGTTTACCAGTTGGTAATGTAGAATCATGATAGTAGTTAAGTGTAAGGGTCGTTGCATGGCCCATGCATTAGGTTATGTAGAACACATAGGTAGATTGCTAAATGCAGTTGAGACTTCCTTTTTATCCATCGAGAAAATTTGATTTAGGTAGATTATTATGGGAGAAAAAGGTGTAGTTGGAGAGGAGAATTCGTATATAGATCTCCTCAAAATTATGAGGGAAATTTTGAAAGATTTATAGAGTTCTTCTTGAGGATTCATTGTTAGGGTTAGATTACTCTTTTTATGGATTTCTTCAATTTTGTTTCTTCTTCAACTAACTTTTGTATTCTATGGATTAAGGTGAAAGCCCAACATTTTCTCATGATTATATAAAGAGATGTTTCTTTCAATGGTGTTGGGTTTCCTTGATTTAATATGTTTGAGCTTCATTTACTTAAATGTATGATGGCCATATATATGGGTTGAGATCTTAGATCATGGAGCAAAACCGAAAGTTTAGGGCTAGCCATAACACATTAAACTAGAGAATTGATACCACGAGAGTAGGATTAATCTCTAGAGATGTCTAAGGGATATTCACTAAAATTAATGCATTATTGCTAAGTTTTGTAACCACGAGAGTAGGCATAATCTCATTAATAATATATTCAATTTTGCTTAAGAAAGATTACTAAGTAATCTAGGAATTCCATCTTCAAGGATAATTCATTCACTTGAGAAATATAATTCTTAATGTAATTGTGAAAGTGTTGTGGTGGAACCCAAATTCTTTAGAAATCATTTAATATAAGAGTTTACTTCTTAATTTATTTTAGAATTTCAAAATTGTAGATTTATTATTCTTCATCATTTGGCTATTAGATAATAAGTAAATTTAATTCTTTGGTACCTGTGAAAATCAGTCTTCGTGAGAACGATCTCCACTCTTTAGTATGTGATTTGTGCACTTGTAAGAATTTTACACATAACAAGATTTTGGCGCCGTTGTCGGGGACTGATTGTTTATAATATCAATTATATTTATGATTTTATTAATCTAGTATTTAATTCTACAACTTAATAATTTTGATGATTTTAATTGTGTTTATTTTAATTGATAAGTGGATCTTTTGGTGTATGTGATGATAAAAAAGCTTAGAGTTATTTGAACTTAATCTTAAAATTGAGCATACATGTACCATCCGAAGGCACATCCAACTACAAAAGAAGAATTCACAAAGGGTGATCATGACTGATGATATAGAAAGAGAAAGATAGGCAAATTAAAGAGAGTTAAATGTAGAAGAAAGAAATAGATAACTAAGAATATTATGGGATTTTGTCATGCCTCGAATTTAAGAAACACTATCAAACATATTGAGACCAACATACGTCAACAATAACTTTGAAATTAAATTGGTGATCATACAAATGGTACAGCATAATACATTTAGGGATGAGACTATTGAAGACCTAAATGCTCATATTTTTACGTTCTTGAACATTTATGCAACTTTCAAGATCAATGAAGTGACCGATGATACTATTAGATTGTAGTTATTCCCTTTTTCTTTACAAGATAGGGCAAAAAGATGGATGAATTCCATGGCACATAAATCATTTATTACCTGGGATGCACTGTCTCGAGCATTTTTAGTAAAATATTTCCCATTAGGTAAGACGACATAGATGAGACAAGCAATTACAAGCTTCCAATAAGAATCGAGCAAGACATTGTATAAAGCATGGGAAAGATTTAAGGAATTGCAGAGGAATATGTGCACATCATAGCTTTCTAGACTAGTTGTTAGTCCAAACATTCTATAATGGGCTTAACCATTTGGTACACATTACCTTTGATGCTATAACTAGAGGTGCTTTAAGAGGGAAATCAACTGATAATGCTTATGCTTTATTAAAAGAAATGGCTTTGAACAATTACTAATAGGCAGACAGAGGAGTCGATAAAATGGTTGTAGGTATCCATGATATTGATGCTTACTCCATGCCAAATGCTAAATTGGATGCCTTTGCAAGAAACTTGATGGGGTGAGTGTGCATGCTATTAACACACCAATGATGAGCTACGAATGGTGTGGTGAAGGACACATGAGAATTGAATGCCAATTTGGAAGTCATTTTGCTCAAAATTCTATCGAGCCTATACATTATGTAAATAATCTCAATAGGTAGCTCCATAATCCTTATTCCAACACCTATAATCCTAGGTGAAGTAATCACCCTAACTTCTCATGGAGCAACTAAGCTAACCAACTCAAACCTTCTCATCCTCTTGGTTTTCCTCAATGACAAGGGTGGTATGCCTATGGGTCAACACCATCAACAAGAGGATAAACAACTATAAGACATGCAAAAATTCTTAATTGAGAAATTTAAAAAGGTGGAGACTAAGTTGGACAAGGTTGATAAGCTTGAATTGAGAATAAACCAAATAGAACCAACACAACAGAAATTTAAAGGTGTAAATTGGTCAATTAACAAATAATTTTGGTGCTAGATCACAAGGAACATTGCCAAGCAAGACTAAAATCAACCCAATAGAGTAATGTAAGACACTAACTTTGAAGAGTGGCATGGATATACTGAACCCTCCATATGGGGGCAAGGCTGAAACTGAGATGACAGCCCTAAAAATACTAGAAATACCTAAAAATTTAGAAAATTCAGAACCCGAAATTGAAGAGGGAACAACAAAAATCAGTTCAGATAGTGATCATAAGTGGAAGAAGTAACTTAAAGAGGGATAAGGATGGAATAGGTTTATTAGTTCTAATACCACTTGCAACTGCAACTCCTACCCTAACAACTTCCTCAATGTTTTCATTACCTTATTCATATTGAGAAACAACTCCTTCACCAATCACCAACTTTATCAAGCCACTACCTAACCTTTGCAAGATTCCCATGCTTAGTAGCATCTTTTCACCTATTGGCTCATTTGCAGGCGACTTTTCCTACATTAAGTTAAGATCTTCAAGCTTTTCCTCAGTGAAGGGGATGGCTTTCACAAGTTTGGATATCTTGGTGCTTTAGTAAACCATCATAAAGGCATTTGACTTATCCACTTGGCTATCTGACCTTTGAAGTAGTAGCCATGGTGTGTTCACTTTTTGTTTGTTCTTCATACACCATAAGTAGAAGAGATCCAATAAGGTGTAATTGCCATTTGATTGTCCCCTGCCACTGATGTTTCAAACTGTGAAATGATGGGCAATCCTTAAGGCGTGGCTTTTGATCTTGGAAGCTTTGTTATTATTGCTATCATAGTTGGTAATCCCATCTATTATGGACTTTCAAAACTAATTGATGTCAATCTTGAAGAATATAAGAGGTTCTGTCATTTTATCATTTACTGCATTTAAACATCTTGCATGATTATTTGGATGAACCTTCTACTTTTCCCAAATAATCTAAATTTGATAGTTCTTAGTTTGACATACACATCACAATCATTTCCTAGAACTTCTAGAGTTATAAGAGACTCAATTGTTAACTTTAAATAAGCAAGTTCCCTGATGTAGCAAAAAGAGTTCCCAACCAATTCCATTTAACAATTTCCACTTGCTCTACTAAGTGGTATCTTTGTAAATCATGCCACTCCAAAAATTTTCCACCACATAGCTATCATTTTACAAGTTTCAATGTCGTATCCTTATCTTTATCAATTTTAAGATGCAACTGATGTACAAATGTTGCACCTGCATCTTTTGAGAAGGATTTAGATACTTGCTCTATTCCAAGTTATTGTGATAGCTTTCCTTTTCCTTTAAATTCATAGAATGGTTTGGTTTCTTTATTTGAGGTTGAGTTGTTGATGGTTTTATAGCTCTTTTCTTCTGTTGAGCTAAGATAGAAGCCAGGTTTTTATTACTCTCTGAGCTAGATCTAGAGGAGGAATGTTAGGAGTTCTTTCTTATGACTTATTTGAATCTTTTGGAGGGATCAATTTCAATGAGATTAAGCAAATGATTATGTAGTAGAGATTTGAGAGAGATGAGTAAGATGCAAAATAAGAGAAAATAGAAAAAAGTAATTAAGGTTTAAAAGGTTCAAATATATGTTCAACGCATCCTTTTTTTTTTTAAAAAAAATATCACCATTAGAGGTGGTCAACGGTCGTGTCGATAATGACAACAGTCGTTGGACATGACCATTAACTTTATTTCCTAGAAATTCCATCTAACAATGGTGGCACATTCTCAACGATTATTGAAAAAATGTTAACAATGTTTGGTGATTCACAATGATCAAGGAGACCAATAGATTTAAATTAATGAATTCACATGTAATTCAAATTTTGTGGGAAATAATGAAACGAGCATTAAACATGTTCTAAAAACTCAGTTAAAACCAATTTTTAAATGAAATAAAGGAACTTTAAGCTTAATTTATGAATATTTGTAATCAAATTCAATAAAATTATCATGAATTCAACTGAATTTTAGACAAGTTATTCATAATCATTCATAGTTGAAAATTTTAGTTTAATGAATTGAAAAGCTTTAATAATGATCAAATAGCAACAAATACAACAAAGTTTAAAAGAAAGTTGTGAAAGAGATGAACCTAATTGAAGCTATTATAAGGTATTGTTGCTTATCATACCAAGTTCCCTTTTGATGAATTACATTCTCCCATCACAAAAAGATTTAGTAAAAATATTTGCTAATTGACTATTAGTATCAATAAATTCTAATACAATGTTGCCATTGTTTACATGATCTTTGATGAGATGATATCTTATGTCTATATGCTTACTTTTAGGAAGCTGAATGGGATTTTTAGACAAGTTTATGGTACTAGTATTATTAGCCTTAATAGCAACTTGCTTTACAATAACTTTGTAATCAAGAAGTTATTGTTTCATCTATAAGATTTAGGCGTAACATAGGCCAACTGCCATATACTCAGGTTCTGCAGTTGACAGAGTGATTAAGCTTTGCTTTTTGTTACTCTAAGATACTAAGCATCGGCTAAGTAATTGACATGTTCTGAAGTGCTCTTTCTATCTAAGTCACACCCAACAAAATCAGCACTAAAAAATGAATTTAATTTAAATAAAGAACTCTTAAGATATCAGAGTCCTAAGTAAGGAGTACCAACAAAATATTTTAGTATGTGTTTTACAACATACAAGTGAGATTCCTTATGATTAGGTTGATATCTAGTGCATAAATAAATGTTTAACATAATATCAAGTCTAGAGGCTGTGAGATATAATAGACTACCAATCATACCTCTATACAATTTTTGGTCCACATTCTTACCACGTTCATCCATGTCTAGTGCTCATTGGCATTTTACAAGGTTTGTCATTTTCCATGCCAAATCTTTTGATTAGCTCTTTTGTATAGTTGGTTTGGTTGATGAAGATTCCTTCCTTCCTTTATTTGATTTGTAATCCAAGGAAGAATTTAAGTTCTCCTATCATGCTCATCTCAAAATTACTCTTAATTATTTCAAGAAAACTTCACACAAGCAAACATTTCTAGCACCAAATATGATATCATCTATATAGATTTTCATTAACAATATGTTTCCATTTTTTGTTAGAAAAGTAAGTTATATCTACTAATCCCTTGGTAAAACCATTCTCTATTAAAAAGTTGCTCAATCTCTCATCCCAAGCTCATGGAGCTTGCTTTAAGCCATATATGATTTGGTAAGCTTATACATATGATTAGGAAAGCAAGGGCTTTCATCTAAGAAGTTGTTTAACAAAGACTTCCTCTTCAATGTAACTATTGAGGAATGTACTTTTGACATCCATTTAGTATAATTTGAAATTCATGTGAGATACAAATGCAAAGAGAATTCTAATGGCTTCAAGTCTAGCTACAGGTGTAAAAGTCTCATCAAAGTCAATCCCTTCTTCTTAGTTATAGCCTTTAGCTTTTAAACGAGCCTTGTTCCTAATAATGACTTCAAGTTCATCATGTTTATTTCTATAGACCCATTTAGTTCCAATAATAAAATGGTTATGAGGTCTAGGAATTAAGGTACATACTTTATTTCTTTCAAATTGATTGAGTTCTTCTTTCATAGTAAGGACCTAATGTTCATCTTTAATGACCTCATTGATGGACTTAAGCTCAATAAGGGGTACAAAAGCAAGATTAGAATATGCATTTCTAAGAGATGATTTGGTTGATATTGGATTTGATGGATCACCAATAATAAGATATCTTGGGCGATCTTTCTCATAAAACCAATCCCTTTCTAGCCAAGTTTGCTATTTATTAGAAGTTAGAGGAGATGGATTTCCATTTCTATTATTTCTCATATCCTGTAGCTTATCCAAAATCTTTACTTTTACTCCAATGTTTAGTTCACTTATGGGACCTGTAAGATCATCAACAACTTCTTTTATTCTTGAAGAAATGGGGTTAGATTCATTAAATACAACATGCATAGACTCCTCTACAATAAGTGTTTTGTTATTGAAGACTTTATACCCTTTGTAAGTGGTGAAGTATCCAAGGAAAATTGTTTCATTGAATTTGCAGTCAAACTTACCAAAGTTGCCTTTAGTGTTTAGAATAAAACATTTGTAAACTAAAAATTTAAAATATACAATCTTGGGCTTCCTATTGTTCCATAACTCATAGGGAGTTTTCTTTAACAAGGGTCTTACTAAGATTCTATTTAAATTATAGAAAGATATATTTACAGCTTCAGCTTAAAAGTACTTAGGAAGATTATACTCATTCAAAATAGTTCTAGCCATTTCTTAAAGAGTTCTATTTTTTCTTTCCACCACATCATTTTTTTATGGAGTTTTAAGAGTTGAAAAGTTATGTGAGATACCCTACTCATCACAGAAACTATGAAACTTAGCATTCTCAAACATTTCTCAATGGTCACTTATAATAAAAGAGATTTTCAAATCCTTTTGGTTTTGAATTCTCTTGGCAAAGGTTTTAAAAGCATCAAAACAAGAATCGTTATGTGGGAGAAGCAACACCCAATTATATCTAGAAAAATCATCTACAATGACAAATGCATAATGCATGCCTCCTAAACTAGCTACCTTAGTGGGGTTAAAAAGATCAATGTCAAGCAATTGCAATGGTCTAATAAAACTTACCTTATTCTTAGCTTTGAAGGAGGATTGAATTTATTTACCTCTTTGACATATTTCATAAAGTCTTTCTTTTGTAAACATAATTTTTGGAAGACCTTTAACCAAGTCTCTTCTCTTCAGCTTTAAGAGGAGTTCCATACTAGCATGTTAGCCTTATATGCCAGGTTTTTCCTTCATCAACTATTAATACTAAGCAATTTGCATTATGGTTAGTAAGAGAGTTTAAGTCAATCACATAAATATTATGAACTCTTTTACCAATGAACATAATTTTATTTTTACTCATCCTTGATACATATCATGCTTATGGCTTAGACATAACTCTAAGGCCTTTGTCACATAGCTGACTTATAGTTAGCAATTTGTGCTTCAGTCCATCAATAAGCAATACTTTATCAAGGATAGGAGAGTCATCTTCCTTAGCCACATTACCTATGCCAACAATTTTGGTTTTGCCATTGTCTCCAAATAACACATTTCAAAGACCTCTAATCTTTTCTAAATGTGAGAAGAATTTTTTTTCTCCTGTTTCGTGCTTTAGACATTCACTTTTAAGATACCACTCTTGCTCTCCAACCTAGGATTTCAAGCACATTTGTAAAACAAAAAAGATTATATCTTAGTTACTGAAACATTTTTGGATCCTAGAAGGTTAGCTCTTGCCAATTACTCATCATACATTCTTGATTGGCAATGATAGACAATGTGGCCTTATAAACCATAATAGAAACAATCACCATCAAAAGCATGTCGGTATTCTACTTTTAGGTGGTACATGCATATAGTGTCTCTTCGACTTATAGCTCTTTTGAGTAGTGTGTTTAATAGCATATCTCATATGATGAACTCTCTTATGTCATATGTGTGTATACCAATGGTTGTGCCAACACTTTGCCTTTTAGGTATGTAAGAGTGATAAATGTAAGCATAATTTGCATTAAGAGGAACATTTCTCAATTTTGTGTGAGTGTGTTGAGACTTTCCTCTTATACCATTATTTGTGGCATTTCCTCTTTTTGAATCCTTTGGTGTCCTATCAGAGTTAGAAACACTATTCTTTTTAGCCTTAATAAAGACTATTTGAGAATTAGAGGGAGTAGCTGAAGTAGTGGCATTGTAGCCTAATCCATATTTGATGGATGAATGTCTTTGAGCCTTAATAATGGAGTCTAACTTCTCCTTCTTTTTAGTGAACTTGCTAAGATTTTTCTTTAGCTTTAAGTTTTTAGTTGTGAAAGACTCTACCTTCTTAGCTAGATTTTCTTGACCCTTAGCACATTCTTTCAAAGATTTGTTCTCTTTTTGAAGAGTGGAGCTACTAGACTTGAGAGTTTCAATGCTCATAGTGAGTATGGTAATTATAGAGCACAACTTATCTTTAGAGTAGGAGTCAAACGGATTTAACACTTTGTCACCATCACTATCACTGTCACTATTGGATGTGTGTTCACTTGAGGATTCATTTGATTATTCCTTAGTTTTCGTGAGACAGAGGTTATCAAGTTCCTTTCTTGTCTTATCTTCATTAGGTTCATAATCATTAATGTCATTCCAAGTAGCTTTATATACTTCCTTTGCTTTCTTAGAGGTGTATTTCTTGAAAGGAGGGTTGCTTTTCTTGATTTTAGGATAATCTGATTTTATATGCCCTTTCTTATTGCTTCCATAGGAGGTGAATTTATTCTTGGAGCCTTTCCTATTGTAGTTCCTTTTAATTCTTCCCTTTTTGTTTGAAAGAAATTTCTTTACTTGGTTGGCAATGAAGGCAAGATGCTTATCTTTACTATTTACTTCATTATCACTAGAAGAGGAAGATGTTAGTAAGTAAGAAGAATGAATTTTAAAATGTACCTTTTTGGCTTTCAATACCATTTTGTTTGCTTTTTCTATAGCTGTGTTCTTAGCTTCCCACTTATCTTTAGGAAGTGTTCTAAGAATTTTTGCTACCATGTCCTCAGTTGTATATGACTTTCTCAAAGTCTTGAGAGAGCCAATAATGTTTATAAATCAATTATACATCTCAATGATAGTCTCACCAGGAAGGTATATAAATGTTTCATATTTATATGTGTACATCTGTAACTTTTTATTCTTGACTTCACTGGTTTCGTCATGTTGAGTATGCAATGCATCCCATATTTCTTTGGCTGATGTACACATTTGTAACTTAGCATATTGAGACTTATGAATTGTACAAAAAAGAACATTCATTGCTCTTATATTTTTCAAGTTTACCTTTTTTTCTTCTATAGTCCACTCGCTCTTGGGTTTTGGTACGAGAACTTCTCTAACTAGTTTTGTTGGAACTTATCTTCCTTCCTCACCAATGTCCCATAAGTCATGGTTTCACTGTCAAAGAAGATCTCCATATGATTCTTCTAAAATCAATAATCATATCCCTTAAAGAATGGAGGCTTATGAATGTATTGTGATTCTTCATAACTGGCCATGATCTTTGCTCTATGCACTTAACCTTTAATCAAAAGATCAACTCTAATACCAATTGTTGTTCTTACTACCCTTGAAGGAGGGAGGGGTGAGGGGGGAGGAGGGAGGGGGGGAGAGGTTGAATAAGGCAATGAAAATTTACAAATTCAAACTAAATGTGAAAATAGATGAAGAATCAACATACAAGATTTATAAAGGTTTGACACAACTTGCTTACATCCTCTCCTTTTAGTATTTCCACTAGAGCCTTCATTATTTTGATAGCTTAAGGTGTTATCAATAACCTTTACACAAGTAAATTTCTAGGCACTACCAAGCCTTTACAGGTGATAGATTTTGTGCATTATCAACTTCTTACAAGTAGTTGACAATTATTACTTAAACCTTAACCTAAAGCAGTTTCTAGGTATTACCTTAAACCTTTCACAATAAATACTTTCAAAGGGTTTCTCAACATTAAGTTACATGACAGGAGATTATAACATTCTTAAGGGAAGAAAAACTCTTTCACCCAATCAAGAATGGATGCTCAAAGTACATTCATAATGTATGTTTGATGTGAGTGAGAAAGTAAAGAAGGTTCTTGAGACGTTTGTTCTTCAAATTTTGTTTTGAAGGTAGCACTTTTAGTTCTCTCTCAAGCTTGATCAATGAATGTCTTTCTAAATGCTAGATCACTTTTTGTTCATAGTGTAACAATCTTTTTGATTGAGAATGATTTTCATAATGGATTGTTATTGTGTGTAAAACTCTTACAAGTGCACAAATCGCTTTACGTAAATATATTAAATAGTAAAGATCATTCCCATAAAAACTGATTTTCATAAGTACCAAAGAATTAAAATTACTTATTATCTAGCAACCAAATAATAAAGAATAATAAATCTAAAAATTTGAAATTCTAAAATAAATTAAAGCAAAATTTATTGACGAGAACTCTTATATTAAATGATTTTTAGGAAATTTGGGTTACACCACAACACTTTCATAATTACACAAAGAATTCTATTTCTTAAGTGAATGAATTATCCTTAAAGATAAAATTCCTAGATTACCCAATATTCTTTCTTAAGTAAAATTGAATGTAATTATTACTGAGATTATGCCTACTCTTATGGTCACAAAACTTAGCAATAATGCATTAGTTTCTGTGAATAGAAGAAACAAAATTGAAGAAATCCCTAAAAAGAATAATCTAACCCTAAGAATGAATCCTCCAAAAGAACTCTCTAAATCTCTCAAAATTACTCTCACAATTTTGAGAAGATCTAAATCCCAATTCTCCTCTCCAAACTGCTATTTTTTCTACTAGAATAATTTTCCCAAATCAGGTTTTCTAGATGGATAAAAAGGAAGTCTCAATTGCATTTGGCAATCTGTTCTGAGCGTTCTGCATGACCTAATGCATGGCCCATGTAAAATTCATGCACTTAACTGCTATCACAATTCTGCACTGTTGACTGGTCAATTTTGTGTTGTCGCATGGTCCAATGCAAAAGCCACGTAGTGGCCCACGCAACACTGCAAAAAACTATAATTAAGTTCCTTATTTGAGAATTTCTTGTGAAAGAAATAAAGAGACATAAATGACTTATTCCAAAATAAAAATACTCATAAAACAATTAAAAAAAATTCCTAATTCCTAACCTAAAATCATATACTAAAAGAATTCCTATCAAATTTCCCCTAAACTTTGATTTTTGCTTATCCTCAAGCAAAAGAAAAATCAAACAAAAGAATTTCTCAACTCAACAATAATAGACCACTGGATTTAGAAAAATGCCATAACAATTAAACAGTTTCAACTTATAATGAAATTTAAAACATTTAACTCTACTTTTCAAAACTTTGCAAACAATTTCAAGTATAAATCGATTAAGAAATTTTACAAAAACCACAATACACCTGTCTCGCTACTGATGCAATTTAAAATCAATCATTATATAAGTTAGTATTGTCAAAACCTTTCATAACATAATGTTATACTATATTCCATAAGCAAATATACACAATCAATCTTCGTTAATGTAATTGCACAATTTAACCAAAGATCAAAAGGTCTTTATTAGCTTGTAACATGGCTAAGGATTTGTAGGTTACCAAAGAAAGGATAAAAGGTATAAGTAAGAGAATTTCAAGAATCAAATTTCCTCAAGAAATACTAAAACTCTTATATGTTTTATAGTTTTCCCATTTAACCAACCTCTCTTACAACATTCTCAACAATAATTACCATATTCCCTCTAGTTCTACACAACTCATGAACAAATTAAAGATAAAATGCTCTTACACAGTTGTGCGCCCAACACAACTTCACAATTTCACGCTTTTCTTTTTCTATTTTTTTGGGAATAAAATCAACAATAATGTCTATAAAATCAATAACTATTTAAATACAACTTCATATTTCTTCACCAATTTCCTCTATATCCCAAAATATTTATAATTTATGCACTACCAAACATAGAATAATGCACTCCACTTCCTCATTTCACATCATGAAAATTATAGTATTACTTGAGACAGTTTCAATTCTATAATTTTCTTGAAGGGTAGGCCATAATATGGGCTATATGGTAAAAGGGATTACAGGTGCCAAGAAAAATCTTACATGCACTTTTAGAGTGTATTTATTAGCTTAAAAAGGGTGTAAAAGGATAAAATAAAGATATGGATAGGGTTAAATAGACTAACAATGAATTCCTAGATCAACTCCCTAATTTAATATGAATTATTATTTCACCTCCAAAGATTATGTGACTTGTTCTAGAAGTCATGCAAAAGTTTTTAACAAACTAAACAAACTAACATGCACATCTTTGAAATTAAATTAGCAATCATTACTAGGTGTAATGGTTTAAGCACATTCTCAATCAGAAATATACAAGAAAATTGCTCACATCATTTATCAAATATCCTTAGATGCCTAAATTTTCAAATATGGAAATCATGACTAAATTATCATGGCATTTAAATAGATCCAATGGTTACATTTATTTCATTGATCAACACTCAAACTTAATTATTCCTTTACTCTTTGAACATACAATACTTAAGAATGTGGGATCACTATTGTCAAAAGAATAATTGAATTTAATCAACAAATATTAACAAATAAGTAACTATAAACAAAATCCTAAATGAATCAAATGAAAATAAAAAAATAAATTTGAATCTATGTCCTTCCCCCAAACTTAAAGGCAACATTGTCTTCAATGTTTGGTGAAATAGGATAAATGGAGAAATTGAAATTATGAAAACAAAAATCTCACTCCCCTGTTGTATGTCTAATTTGAATGATGAAGTCAATGAAATTTTCTTGGATCTTTGAATGCTTCAATTATTATTGCATCTCATTACTTGGTAAAATTTATGGTGCATAGTATATCATCCTTTATCATTGAGATGAGTATGATAATGTGAGAAAGAAAATAGAATTGAAAATAGGCCAAAAATTGGGTCAACAGTGTGGTATAGTACTGTGTGGGTTGTGGCATGGGCCATTCGGCACCTCATGCACCTAGGAATTGAAATTCAAGTAGGATAACTGTTGACACACTCAGTTACTCTAGAATTTGATTCATGTGGTACATTCTAAACATGTAGTCAACTCAATGTCAATATTAAAATTCTATCCATTATTCTCAAACATGTTCCCACAATGTTGCAATAACTTCTATGAATAAAAGCACAATTAATAGAATTTGGCAATATGAACAAAGAACACTTATTTTTGCATGTCACAATATCCTCTTTTCAAGTTTAATTTAAAAAATGAGTTCTAATTAAGACTTGTTACATCTGAGTAAAAACATTGTCAAATGTGCAGTTTGAAATTGAACATTTACAAGTTTTTGCTTTTACTTCGATAGCTTAGCCTCTATTATACCAATTAAAATGAATGCAACCATAAATTTCATTCCTTTTTAGTTTTAGAGAACAAACAACATTGTCAAAAAGGCTAAAGTTTGCTTTATGGTGTGACCTTTCTTTATAAAGGATATTATCCATTAGGCTTACATCCAGCTGTCTAAAAGCAAAGCATAACCTATAATGTTTAAAATTATAAAACCTAGTACACACATGTAATATCTAACAAGTAATTGGCACAACTAACAAGCATACAACACATTAATTTTTCAATTGGACATTTATGCTTTGTAACATGCAAATCTAAAAATCAACAATGATCTCAAAAATCTATATCCTAATACACTATGTAGCATGGTTAAAGAAAACATAATTAATCCAACAACATATGTAATGCTCTATCACACATAATAGTTTGAAAATATTTCAGTTTTTATTCCTACAATTCTAACTCAAAATAGAACTGTTGAATGTAACATTCAACTCATTGATCCTTTAACAAAAATTCAATGACTCAATAAGTCTAGTATCCAATACGAACACTACCAAAATGCCCAAAACAAATAAACATTATATAAAAAAACAAAATGAACCACAATATCCAAAAACTGAATATATCCCTACAATTTTGAAACTAACCTATGTTACACCAATTGCACTTACAGTCCAAAATCAACTGGTCCATACAATTCACAATTCATAAAAACACAAGATCGATGACATTAAAGAAAAACCATAGTTCAAATATTAAAACGAAAATAGTAGAAACTATACCAATATTATCAAAATAAAAGTAATTCTCATTTACTGCATGGTGGCTTAGATCCCATGTGTGCAAAGAATGCACTTGTTTACCCTTGCATGACTTGTATTCGAGTATCCAATTATTCCAACCTAACCATGAATTAAGTGTTAGACACACTAGATGGTGGCCCTGATGGTTGATTTTCTTCTTCCTCCTTTGTTCAGTTAAAGGATGTAACTCAAACACTTAATTAGGTTGTTGAAGGGTTAAATATATAATTAAGGAGTCTAATTTATCAACAGTAGCCAATTGTCCAACCTGAAAAGAGCTAAGAAACCAAGGATACTCCCTTTATAAAACCAATCCTTACTCCTATATGTGATCCATTTATATAATTTTTTTTGTTGCATTTTATAATTATTTTGCAAATGTAGCTAATGATGGACTACATGTTTTATACCTTCTCTTTTATAATGAAAAGATATGTATTACTTATGTTTCTTCTATTGTAATTCATGCTCTTTTACTTGCTATTTGTCTTTTTTTAATAATGCCAAAGGAGGTGAGAAATATGGGCATATCTTAAGAAGGAGAATCTTAAGAAGGAGAAAAACATGTATGAGCAAAATGAGAGAACAAATTAAAGGGGAGAGAACTAAAAGGGAAACATGATAATTCTCTAAGTAACCTTAATAAATTAGGAGGAGTTAATAATTGATAGCTTGATTTGTTTTGTTATCCTTATTGCCTTTGGAGTATTGTTTCCCATCATAAAAAAAGAGGTAGAATGTTGAACCTTCTAGGTTCAAAGTTCTTGTTTTGATGATCACAAACAAGACTTAGGACTAACATTTGCCCAAGATTGTTTGTGTTAAATTTTACACATACAACAATTCTATGAACCATAATGATTGGAGATGAATTTGTTATCAGCATATTTGAGTTGAAGCTTAAAAAAATCAAAGTATTAAAATGTGAAAAGCAAATTCAACTCATCTGAAGTGCTCAACGGGCATTACTTATTTCGCAATGGACATTGGGCAAGTGCTTTAGTAGGAGCTATGCTCTCTAGACCTAACAATGAGTGTTAGACAAGTGCTCTAAGGTTAAGCGTTATTCTTTGGACCCCGTAACAGACATTGTACTTTGGCAATAGGCATTGCAAAAGTGCTCTAGTTTGTGCTACAATTTCTAGACCTCCTAACGAGGTACACTTAAATAATCAATAGGCATTAAGATGCTTCTAACAGGCATCGCAATAACTTTAATAAATGTTGAATCATTTCATAATTTTGAAAAATAGAGCATAAAAATCACATTTTCTAGAAATCAATAATAAACATTAAGCATACTCCAACAGGTATTGAGGATAGAATCAATGGCCATTGTTTATATCCAATGACCATTAAAGAAAAAGTTAAATGGACAAACAAAGAAAATAAAAGGAAGAACCTCAAGTCACCAACCTTCAATAGTTACTTCCAATAGGCATTTTAATAGGACTAATAACCATTGAAGCTAAACATTGGCTGACAACCACCCATCTACGTGAAATCAACAATTATGGATGCCTTAATAATGGGCATGAAATTTCTTCAACGGGTGTTAATCACTTATAACTATAATGTAAAGTGACAGTTCTTTTCTAAATGATAATTCCTTATTCAGTCTATTAAAGAAACTACTTTCAACAAAAATAAAAAAGTGAACTATTTTATTAAGTGAGTAATCCAATGTGAAAATCATTCTTAATAAAAAAAAATGGTATTATATTATGAATAAAGAGTGTTATAACATCCAAAAAGACATTCATTGATCAAGCTTGAGAGAGAGCTAAAAGAGTTACCTTCAAAATAGAATTTGAAGGATAAAGGTCTCAAGAACCTTCTTTACTTTCTCACTCGCATCATGCATACCTTGTGAATGTACTTTGAACATCCATTCTTACTTGAGTGAGAGCATTTTCCTTCCCTTAAAAATGTTATAATCTCTTATTATGTAACTCAATATCAAGAAACCCTTTGAAAGTATCTATTGTGAAATGTTTAACGTAGTACCTAAAAACTACCTTGGGTTAAGATTTAAGTAGTAATTGTAAACTACTCATAAAAGATTGATAGGGCCTGAAAATCTATCATCTATAAAGGCTAAGTAGTGCTCGAAAACTTACTTGTGTAAAGGTTATTGATAGCACCTTAAGTTATCTAAATAGTGAAGGCTTTAATGGAAATATTGAAAGAGAAGACATCAGCAAGTTGTGTCGAACCTATATAAATATTGTGTGTTAATCCTCATCTATTTTCACATTTAGTTTGAATTTGTAAATTTTCCATTGCCCTATTCAAACCCTCTTCTAAGGCACCAAGGGACAACAATACTAAGGTTACATTTGTCCTCCAACAGCCATTTGTCAGGTACTATGACGTATTACCTTCTTTCCAGCTCTCTAGTAGGTACTAAGGTTCTTAAAAGCTTTCTAGAAGGTGTTAAAGTTGAATTAGCCCTTCAATAGCCTTTTAATAAATAGTAAAAGGTATTACCTTTTTATTAACTCTCTAGTAGGTCCTGACATTCTTGGTAGCTTTCTAACAAGTACCAAGGTGGAATTAGTCCTCTAACAGCCTTCTAGCTAGTACTAAGAATGAGTTGTCTTCTCAACAGCTCTTTGGTAAGTACTAAGTTAAATTTGTCCTCTAATAGCACTCTGGCAAGTATTAACAAAAAATTTATACTCTAATAACTCTTCAAGTAGGTATTGGAGTTGAGTAATATCCTTAGCAATCGTCTAGCAACTACTAAGGATTGAGTTTATTATCTAGGATCCTTTTAGTAGGTACTGGGAAAGAGTTTTTACTCTAACAACTCTTGTAATAGGTACTAAAGATGAATCATGTTATTAGCAGCTCTCTAAAAGGTACTTAGGGCTGAGTTTACCCTTCAATGGTCCACTAGTAGGTATTAGGAATGAATCATCTCCTCAGTAGCTCTCCACTAGATACTAAAGGTTGAATTTTTCCTTCAACAGTTTTCTAGGAGGTACTAGGAATGAGGTTGTACTATAACAACACATTTGGTAGGTATTGGATTTAAGTCATGTCTTTAATAGCTTTATAACAAGTACTAAGGGTTGACTTTGCCCTCTGGTAGCCCTTTAGTGGGTACTAAAAAAGAATCATCTTCTCAGTAGATCTTCTAATAAGTATTAAGATATTGTTATTCTTATCCTTGGGTACTTATATGGAATTATGAGTTTCATCCTTTTGACATGCTTTTAGTCATCTATCAAACATCTCTTAAGTTTGCTTTCTTAGTATCTCTCTTTTAGTTTTCTCTTGATTTTTTCTTCTAGTATTCCTATTGGTTTCTATAAGAATTAAATTTTGGGTCTCAAGATGTAAGTCTGATGATAAGTCACTAAATTCAATTCCTAATATGCTAAGGGAATTGTCAAAGAGAGAGATGAAAAACCCTAAAGACCTTGGAAAAGCCTAAAGACCAAGCCCAAACACAAACTAAGACTGCCAGCTAAGCTTGATGGGTTGTACAGCCTATCAAGTAGGGTAATATAGCCCTAAAGGAATGTTATATAGCATTATGTAAGGTTGTACAATCCTCCCTAAATCCTAATCTTTAGAATGTTCTAAAATTAGTCCCCCTCCTTTTTTTAACAATATGGTTGTACAACCCTGACGGAGGGATGTACAACCCACTCTTAGTTATACAATCCATATGCAAACTCTAATTCTAGTATAACTCTCTCCTTCTTTTATGATTGGATACATCCATGTTGTAACCAGAACTATGTCTGGTACAGTACACCCATCCAATATCTATAAATACCCCTTAATTTTAAGACAAAAGAGCAGCTTGGAAAAACCTAAAGTTACTTTACTAAAAAATTTTCTCAAGTACCCTCACACGTAAAAAACCAAAACCCGAACTTCACCCACTCACTCTAAGGTAAAACTAGGCCTTCATCTTTACATTATACATTCTCCTGAGAATTCTCAGAAGATATTAAACATATCATGTGCTTTTAACATACCTAGGACTCTATTTCCCTTTCTTTTTGTCTCCCTTATCTTTCTCATTTTTTATTTTCAAAACCTAAAAAATGAGGACTTTATAGCCTTGTTGATATGTTGTACAACCCTTTTTCTGGGTTGTATAACCTTTATTTATGGTTGTACAGCCTAGTCCTGTAACACAGCTGAAGATCTTCTTCTTCCTCTTCTTTATCTCAGATTTCTTACTTTTAAAGGTATCTTTTGGGATGTTGGGTGACTCCAGTGATAGAATAGAGTAAGGTTTAATGACTTAGAACCTTTATTCACTTCAAAAATTGAGTTTTGTTGGTTTTCTAAATGACTTTCTTTATTTTTTTCTTAAAATGCTTTTGTGTATTTTTTTGTTCCTTTGATCTTAAAGTTATGTTTTTTGTTATGTTTTGACACTTTGAGGTAATGAGTAAGTGAGGAACTTGAGTTTCCTTTGACCTTGATAGCCATCTTTGGATAAGATTCCCTGTGTAATCATCTAAATAGTATTTTTTATTCTTTGATTTCTTAGTTTGATATAGGCATTCTAACTTTTACAATGTTAGGTTTTTACTTAAATGTTCTAACTTTTTACGAGCAAGTTAAGGGAGGGTTCAATAACCCTAAGACTTTATTTAGGTGAATCTTTACCTCAAAGTTATCTAATGCCTTCCAAATGCCTAGCATTGTATATGTGTATGTGTGTATGTTCATTCCCTCTCTTTTATCAATGATTCATTCATCTATACATGTGTATTACAAGCTATATATTTTGGTTTGTGATGGTGAAATGTGATGATCTTGGACTTAGTCACATGTTAGGTGCCTTGACTATGAAGTTATGGTATGGTGACCACCATAGACCTTATTTGCCTTTCTTCACTTACTTTATATTCCATTTACTTATTTATTTTTAGCTTGACTCATCACTAACTTGTTTCTTCTTTTGGGTGTAGGTGCTTACTTGGGATTAGACCATGAATTTGTTATTATCACTTTTCCATATGGATTATGTGATCATGCATGATTACATGTGTAGATGGATGATAATGCATGTTAAAACCCTATGACATGTCACATGATCCCCCTCCCCATTATGGATGATTATGTGCGTGAATGGATAATGATGCATGTTAAGACCCTATACCATGATGCATGATCCCTCTTTCCTTTTGAGTTGATGACTTGATTTGTTGAAATGGATCATGTTTAGATGTATGCTTAGGGGTGACAATTGGACTAATCAATAACTCAACTAAAATGTTAAAAGTGAACCAAACATGCCCGAAAGCTAGATCCCAATATCTAGGCAATTTGGGATGCCTAACCCTTTCCTCGAGCCATACCAATTTTTGAACCCAATTTTTAATGGAATGGAGATGAAATGGGCTTTCTAATGGACTTAGGTTAGGTTCAGATTTTGATTTTCCTGGATTCTTTTCCTGACTAAAGTTAGGTGCTAACTCCATATTCCCTAAGGGTAGTACCAAGGTATTATCCCACTTTTGGTCTCTTGACGACCACTATTTTGGACTACAGGCTTTGAAATTGCACAAGGCCTAAGAGCACCCCCTCCCCCATTAGTCCAACAACATGCCACAATTAGGGTTTATTACTAAAGTATGACCCCCTCCTTTCAATCCCCTAATGATTGATAAAAGGTAAGAGTCGCAAGCAAGATTCCACTCGTTCAAGCGCAGCTATGAAACTCGAAGCACTCATAGTATCTCTTATTTTGTCTTCAGTCATCTGTCTAATTATTTCTTAATTTTCCTTTATTTTTCTTTAACCTATTCTTTTCAATTTATTTCCTTATTGTTTCGCCTTTTCCTTCTTCTTCCTTTCTTTTTCTCTTTTCCCATATCTCTTTTCTTTCCTTTTTCCTCATTCGTTTCTTTTATTCTCTTCTTTTCTTTTATTTTTTCCTTTTATTCTCTTTCTTTTTCTTGTCTTTTTCTTTTTTTCTTATTTTTTCATTTTTTCCTTTTTTCCTTTTTCTTCTTTTCTTTTTCCTTTCTTTGTCTTTTCTTTATTCTTTTTTTGTGGCATGTGTTGTCTATACAAACATTTAAATAAAGGTGTAGAGGAGTACCAAGAAAAATTTTAAAAACACATAAAGGGACTTTTAATTATTTATACAAACTAAGGTGTTGTATATATGGAAAACCTTGCTCTTTATATACCTCTAACCACTCATTTTATCTCATTTCTCGTACTTCACTCATTTTTATCATTTTCTCTGCCTTGTACTTTTCTCTTAACTCCTTTCTAATTCTTAGGCTTTTTACCTTTACCTTTATAGCCATAGATCACTTTGATGCTCCTATTCCTAACTTCCTAGTGTTGTTGTGGATGCCTCTAAGGTCATTACTCACCCATCGATGACTTGATAACTTTAATTGTCAGTTGTGATTTTGCCTTAACATCTACTTTGGGGCACGTACACCTAAGACTTTTCATAAAGGTTTATAACTTGGAATTTTGGTACCCTCAGTGTACAATCCTTCCTCTCACCTATTTGGCACTGTCTCGAGCGACGTTAGTTTTTTTTTTTTTCCCTTGCTTGTTTATTTTTCCATTATTACTATTATTCTTTATTCATTTCTTCAATCTCTTATACCTACATGGAATACTTAGGTTAGATTTAAAACCTTTTTAGCTTTTAGGATACATACTTATAGGCTCTTTAGATGAAATGAAAATGACTATTAGGAATTCTAAATATTGTACAATCCTATAGTATTTATACTCCATGTAGTTGTTTATTCATATTGGGTTATTATTTTGTTGTTTTGGTGGTCCCCATCCTTTTATTTGTACTGATTTTTTACTATATATTGTCTCTTGAGGTGATATGGCCTTCATAAAGGTGGTGGGTCTGTCACCCCTGTTGCCTTTTAGTTTTAGTGGTTTGCACAGTGAGTGCATGATCATATCGTGTTGATAAGGTTGCTCCTTTTCTTTATACTTCTATAGATCTAAGCACCAATGAATGACAAAGCTGCAATGCATAGTTTGGTGGAGCACTGGATGGATACCACTCACCCTTCCACTTCCCTCTAATTGGTCAGATCACCTTCACTTAAACAATTTCACTTAGATGACAAGCATCCATTGCTTAGGTCTCTCCTTCCACAATAATGCTAACATCTAAACCAAGGCCTTATAACGAGATTACATTTGAAGTCTCTTAGGGTTTATCTTCACTTTGAAGGGGAAAAATACCTTCATTTTCTCTAATATCATCATTGGGGCTTCAAAGGTGACTAACAATAGACTCAATAAGGTTGCCAACCAAGTGGCATAGTGCTTCCTCTTATACGGCTTGTTTGGCACTCTATTTTCCACTCTTGATGACACTATCGAGATTTACTTACTGTTTGTGCTAGAGGACCTCAAGTTAGCAAGTTACTTTAATTAGGGATCTATCTCAGTAGCTCACTTATACTATTTCTAAGATTGGTGTTGTCACGAGTTATCTTACATAAATGGCCCCTAGTGGCTTCTCAAGATATATATAGTTTGCACTAGTTACTTTCTTTTTTTTTTTTTTGCTCATTTATCTCTCATATTATTTTTACTATTATCTTATGATAGGCCTAGGCCATTGAGCTAGATCTAATAAAGGGGTGGTACCGCTCTACCAGACATGAATCTGTGTTACCCCCTAATTTTAGAAGTAAAGTAGTGTGATACACTCAAAATAGGTTATGGTGACTTGGTGAGCTCAAGCTCTAGTAAGACCAGGTACATGTTCCTTCATATAAAATCATCTATTTACTCTTTTGGACTTTATAGGTTTTAAAATACTTATAGTATGCTTGTTACTATTTTGTGTAGCTTTGACTTGGCTGGTGGGGGTGTCTAGACATATGGAGTGCTAATCTGGTGAAGGTAGAGGGGCTCTCCTACAAATGTCTTTATAGGTCCCTCTATCAATGAGTGGTATCTAAAGGGGTTAATGTTTCTTTAGATGGAGGGCCTTAATAGGTGCCCAGTGCCTTAGAAGCCTCATACCTATATGTTTTAAGGCACCAACATGATGGGTGGTGCACTTAATCTACCTTTGGCAAGACATCCTAAGGATAAACTGGTGGCCAGTATAGTGGGTTATCAAGGATGGATAGAGGATTGCTCATTGCTATGGTCCCAATGACATAGGTGCATCTTCGATCATTTGTTCATTTTGAGGAGCACTAGGGGACTGTGTTTCAATGTAGGGCACGAGGGTAAGGTATTAAAGGGTGCCATCCTATCCACCACCTATAGAGAGGAGCTGCAAGGGAGCTCAAACTTTAGAGCCTACCAGTCTTAAGCCAGTGATAACAAAAGAGTTGGATCCCTACTGACAGTATGATAAAGTCTTATGGCTCCACTATCAGTGGCCCATTACTGTTTTTTCCCTAACAAGTGCCACTCATATAAGTTCTCTCAATTCTTATCATTTACAGTGTTATTCTAGTTATCTCTTACTTATTATTTTGACATTTTCTTTATGTAGATTCCATAGGTCCAGGTTGAGCATCTAGTGGACCTTATTATAGCTTTGAACAGTACTTACACACACCATACATAGAAGCCATAAGAAAAATAGTTAATTAATGCTTACAAGTTTATATGTGTAAGTGTGTGAGCATGTCTTAGCCTCTTTAACCATTGATTTTTATTTTCTTTTGAAGAGGAGATCCACCAACTCGACCAAGAGCTGAGTGAGGACCACACCAAACTAGCTCGACCAAAAACACTTGAAAGAGCCTACTATAGTAGACACTTCAACTGAAGAGTCTTCATATGAGGACTAAGAGGCTACCACTTATCATCCCCCTCCCCCCCCTCCCCCTCTCCCTCCCTCTTATTTTTATAGTTATAGGAACTCCTTATAAGTTTTAAATAGTATTTAGGCATTATTATTTTTTAGATATTTAGGCTTTCAATGCCCTACTTTTATTACATGAACACTTATTTATCTATGATAGTTGATTGAATTTTGCTCCTCCAATTTTTATGTATGATTGCATGATATGATGTCATTATTCACTTATATATTTACCCCTTACCATGACCCTATGGTTTGTTAAGGTTTGCTCTTACAAAGATGTAAAAATTGTTGAAATCTTGTTCCTTACCTAGGTTATTATAAGCATCAAATTCTATACTACTAGATATAAAGCTTGATGATGAAAATCACTGAATATTTCCCCATAATGCAAGGGAAATTACCAAAGAAAGAAATAAAAGCCTTAAGAAACCTTGGAGAACACTAAAGCCAAGCCTAAAAACCAAAAGTCCAACACTAAGCTCACATAACCACAACCCTAAGTAAATAGATTGTGCAGCCCATTCCTAGGGTTATGCAACCCCCCTTTAAACCCTAACCCTTAGAACCTTCTGAAACTAGTCCTCCCTTAAACCTTAGGGTTATACATATATGATAGATGGATTTACAGCTCATTCTAGGCTATACAGCCCACGTACAAACCCTAATTTTAAGAGATCCATCTCTCTCTCTCTGTGAATAGATATAAACATTTTATGACCAAAACCTTTTTTGGCAATGTGCACTCATCCATAAATCCCCCTCATTTGAAAAAGGATGGATTGGCTTGAAAACCCTAACAAAACTATGTCAAATTCTTCCCTCAAATCACACTTAGCATTGAAACCCTTAACCCTAACTCATTCCCAAGGTAGGACAAGGTTTTATCTTTATATTTTATGCATTCCCTAAGCATTTTAAAGGAAAGTGTTGAACTTGTGAGCCTCTGAGGGTAAGAGAACACTTATAAGCATCTTGAGAAACCCCCTTCCCTCTTTCTTCTTTTTCTTCTTCTTTTCTTTCTATTTTTTGAAAACCTCATAATCTAAGTTATACATACTTGAATATAGTTTGTACAACCTAAGAACTAGGTTGTACAACCCTATTTTCCTACAACTAGTCTTATAGAAACCTCTTTTTTCTCTTCTTAGATTTCTTAGTTTCAATGCAACTTTTTATGGTCTTTTATGACTCCAATGACAGAATAAAATGAGGCTCAATGGCCTAGGACACTTACTCACTTCAAAAATGGAGTTTTTATAGGTTTTCATGTTTCATTTTATGCTAATATTTGTGTTCTTTTATTTTTGGTATAATGGTGGCTATGATTTTGCTTTGATCACTTTTGGGTAATGACCAACTTAGGAACTTAGAGTTTTAAGGATCTTGAAAGCTCCTTTTGTGTTTATGTTTGTGTTTAAAGCATGTGAATGATTAGTTGTAATGGTTAGTGGTGTTTATAGATACCTAACTCTTTATGAGTAATGAGAGGGATGTCACATGATCCCACTCCCTTCTTTGGAATGTTATGTATGGGTGATGAAGTGCATGATACCCTTTTGCCATGATGCATGACCCCTACCCCCTTGAAGTTGATGACTTTATTTGTTTAAGTGGATTACAACTAGATGCATGTTTAATGGCATCAATCATACTAATCAATAACTTAATTAAAATATTAAAAGTGAACCAAAGATGTTCGAAGGTCAAATCCTAATATTTGGGTGGATTAGGGTTGCCTAACTTATTCCCTAAGTCGTACCCAATTTTCGAACCCAATCTCTATAAGATCAAGACGAAATAGGCCTTCTAATTGACTTAGATTAGGTCCCTGGATTCTTGTCCCAAACAAAATCAAGTGGTGACTCCATATTTCTTAGAGATAGTACCAATGTATTATCCCACGTTTGGTCACCCGATGACCACCATTTTGCATTAAGGGCTTTGAAATAGCATAAGGCCTAAAAAGATCCCATATTAGTCCAAGCTCGCACCAAAACTTAGGGTCATTACCAATGTAAAGACCCTTCATCCTCTTGATCCCCCATTGATCAATTAAAGGATGGAATCGCAAGCAAGATTCCACTTATTTGAGCACAATTGCAAAACACCTAAGCGCTCACAGCGGTCTGTACAGATCAACAAGTTGCTTGTACACACAATATGTTGTTTGTATACATAACTATTCAAATATGTATAGACAACTATACTATTTACATTTATCATGCATTATTAACCATCAATCCCCTTTTATTCCCTTATTCCTCAATTTTTGCATCCATAACAGTCTTTTTGACTTACAAATCATGGTTAGAGAGTTTCTAAAGACCCTTCACTCCTTAGATTGGTCCCATCTTCGTTAGTCAAGTTTTTAGGCTCTTCATTACCTTTCTTTTGTCAAGCTTAATTAGGAGTTTCTATGTGTGACTTATGATTTTTTAGGATACATCCACCTATTCTTTCCACTTTGAGGATATGAAGATTAGCCTCTTATTCAAGAAATTTGGTTCCATCTTGGATTGCCATATTTTAGACTTTGATAAGATTGCCCTTCCCAACTTCGATTACCCATACATTCAAAAGTGATTCTAGAGCTTCTTAAGCTCACATTTTATCCACTATTCTAATGGTCGAGTACGTACTTCATAGGAATGATTTAAGCTTTTCAGCTTGTAGAGGAGATTTAATCGAGTAGGACCCGATTGCTAGTAATTATAGGTGAGACCTTAGTAGGTTTAGATAAAGTTGCCTTAGGAGTCAGCCAGTCCTTCTTAGGGGGTCCTTTGCTTCTTCAGATGTGCTCCTCTTACAACATTTTTTATTTTTATTTTTAGCATTTTTGTTTCTTTTTTCTTTTCTTTTCTTTTCTTTTCTTTTCACCATAACTTTTGTCTAAACTACCCTTATAAGTTTTCAATCTAATGAGTGGCTCAATTTTTCTTAGGCCGCCCTTTTTAGGTTTCAGCCTAATGTGCTTCTCTTTATTTCTAATGAGCTTTTCTTTTTTTTATTTTCTATTTTTTCTTATTATTTTTATTTTTCTTCTCCTAACAGGCTTCCTAATATGTTGACATTAATCATGAATTACAATTTTAAATTTACAAGTCTAAATTGGATGAATTAAATTTAGTCTAATTAGTCATTAATTCTTCATTAATCAACTCATATTTAAAGATCATTATTGACACTCTAGTTGCATGTCATGACCACTCAATTGTTTGAAATGATCAAGGTGGCTTAATCTAACTCCTAGCATAAAGTTTATCAATGTAATTTAATTTCTTCATTAAATGACATTCAATCAAATATAAAGAATGGATATATATCTCATTTATATTGTTTGATCCTTATTATTTCTTATAATTGATCATTAACATTTATGAAGCAATAGAAGACCATCTTTCATTCATCTGTCGCCCCGTATGTAAGAATTTGTGTGTCAATATTAATAAAGAACAAGTTAGATGTCCTTAAATATCTTAGGCCAATGAATCTCCTTTTGATCATTAATTGCCTTCATCAAGTCTATGTTATATCCAAAATATATCTTATGAGTTTACTTCAAGCAATCGAAGTTATAAGTCAAGGTATAATAATCCTTGACAAGATATAATATTGATACCATTTTATAAGATCATTTATACAAATCTAACATGAGATTTTCATTTACACAAATAATATTCAATATGAAATTCTGAAATGGGCTATTTAATAAACTTATTCCCTAATAAGCACCTATATATTAGCTCCAAGTATCTTATATACTTCTACTTATGAGATCAATAGCCTACTTGACTCTTTATTGAAGGAACATAATATGGACCATTCTCATAACTTTATCAATGTTCAGGCTAATAGAACATTGGCCAAGAATACTTTAGGAATAATACATTGATGGAGTAGGTATCTCATAATTATAACTCATATATAACTATCTTTTCATAATGCATCAATTCCATGGACTTCATCTTAAAACATTACTGTGTTATGATATATTATGCAAAATAATTCATATATAATGAAAAGCTAAAATATGAACAACCTACTATGTGAATTCATCTTATATGGTAGGAATAAAGTCTAGCATACCAACACTTTGGCTTTAGGGTAGAAATTAATAATTTTATGTACCCAAATGCTCTTAGGTGTTTGGGGGTTATTCCTTGCCACTTACTCATTACTCATTATCACTTTGCAATGATAAGTAATATGGTCATCCATACCACAACAAAAGCAATCACCATCAAAATAAACATGTTATGGTCTAGGAATGATGCATGATAAGGCTATATTTGTCTCCAAAGTGCATAATTTTTAGGTGCATTACTCCTAGATTCATAAGTTCGTAGGCTATATGTATTGTCATACTTTCTTACATGTTTGTGAGGTTTAGTCGTAAAGTAGTGATTTATCTTAGTCATATAGGTATAATGGGTCAGTACATGGTTTTGCATATTTTACCTCTTTGGCCTAAATAATGCAATTGTGTATGCATGATTGGCATTTTTTTTAAAGGGGGTCATATGTATGTTAGTACTTATAAGTTAATCTTAGGCTTTGAGGCTTGTGTCTTATCACTAATCATTCAATTTTTATGAAGTATTTTTTGTTCTAGCACTATAAGGGCTAGGTATCCTTAAATTCATGGCCTTCACAAAAGTTATGGTAAAAGTAAAAGGAGTAGAAGTAGATATATGATTGTACCTAAGACCTTATTTGATAAAAGGATATCTTGATTGACCTTCAAGCATGTCTGAAAGCTTTTCTTTTCTTTTTGAAACCCATGAAACTTATTCTTTTAAATTATTATTTTTAAGTTGCGGCTTCAATCTATTTGCTTAATGCTTCAAGATTCTTTAAAGAATTTTTAAGATAATGATTTTATTTTTGAAGCAATGAATAAGAGGCTTTTAAATATTTATTTTCATAAGAGATCTCATAAAACTCTTTTATAAGTTACAATAATGCCATGTAATTCATCATATGAAAATGTATTATAGGTACTTATCTCTTATTCATAATCACTTTCATTTTCACTTTCACTTTCACATTCATCATCTTGCTTTGGCTCTTATGTTTGATGTTTTTCAAAAGCCATAAAGCATGGGTTTGCTACTTCTCTCTTATCATTAGAACTTTTACATTTTGATGCGCTTGTACCATGCCATTTACCTTGAAAACTTCTTTCTTCTTCTTATAAGGCTTTTTTAAGAATCATTTTTTTTCTTATATTGGGGCATTTGATTTTAAGATGAACTAATTCATTGCACCTATTGTATATAATTTGATTCTTATTGGAGGAATCATCCTTATTAAAGTTCTTCATATTGGAGGAATCATCCTTATTAAAGTTCTTCATATTTCTCTTCTTATGATAAATGTTAAGTGATCACTATCATCTCCCCACTCACTATCACTAAATAAAGAGGAAAAAGAACAAGATTCTCTTCTTATATCTTTTGCCTCTTAGGCAATGCCTTTCTTCTTTTGACCCTTATCACCATTAGGCTTCTCTAAGCCAATTTAAATTAGCTAATGAGTTTATGCATTAGTTCATCAAGTGATAGAGCATCAAGATTATTAACTTCCTTAATAATCATCTTTTTTGCTTCCCATTTCTCCTTTGATAAAGTTTTATGGATTTTAGCCACCATATATTCATTTGAATAAATTTTTCCTAAATTCTTAAGCACTCTAACTATGTTGATGAAGTAATTATACATTTTAGTGATACTTTCATTAAGTATATACACAAATATCTGATACTTTTAAGTAAGAATTTGAATTTTCTTTTCCTTTTCATCATTTTTGCCTTCATTTTGCATATGGAGTGTATCCTAAATTTCTCTTATTGAGGTACACATATATGTGATTTATGGATACCATAGAAAAAGGACATGTATGGCTTTTTTTATTCTTCAAATTAGCTTTTCATTCTTTAATTATCCATTCACTTTTCTTTTTAAAACCATAACATCTCTCACTTTCTTTAGAAGAGCTTTTCTTATTTCTTTAACAATGTCTCAAATATCAATTATTTCATTATTTATGAAGATTTTCATGTGATTCTTCTAATAGGCATAGTCATCACCTTTGAAGCAAGGAAGCTTATAGATTGATTAAGACTCTTTTTAGTTTGCCATGATCATTGCTCTTGAATTTTAGATTTGAATAAGAGATGAAACTTTTATACCACTTGTTACCTCACATGGGCCTTAGAATGGAGGAAGAATAAAGTAATGATTTTTGCAAAAAAATAAATAAATAAATTAAGTGCCCAATCACATAAAGAAGGGGATTAGAAGTGATGGAGATTTAAAAATAAGCCTCCCTACTCCTCTTCTCTAGTATCTCCACTAGAGAGTTCGGCTCTATGAGTTGTTTACGGGTGCAACTCAAACCTTATAAACCTAGTTTTACCAAACTAGATTCAAACAAAAAGTTTTTAGGTGCTTGGCAATCCTTTCTAAGATAGATTACAAGTACTACCTTATGCGTTAACACATTTAAAGAATATCTACCCCACCTAAGTTGTGATCCTCATATAAGAATTATAACTATTACTAAAGGAATTCACACTGACTAAAAACACTTAAGCTAAACCTTTTACAAGTTGTACCCACTTAATGAGGTAGCTTGAGAATTACAAACAATACATATAAAAGGGTTAGGAAGTTGATTAGGAGTCTTACTAACCTTTTCCAAATGAAATAGAGATGTCCTTACATAATCCTAAAGCCAAGGAAATGACCAATAGATATAATAAGTCACTTTTTGCAATGTATCAAAAACTAGCTATTAAGCTTGATCAATAGCCAGTAGAGCATTTTAACGAGTGTCAGTCCTTTTTTGACTGTCCTTCCATTAGGCATATAGAATTAAATAGACTCGGGAATCAATGGTCGTTAGAGAATGTTAATGGGTTTTAAAGATAGTTCATGTTCAAATAAAGAGGGTTTCATCTTCATAAATTAGTTCAACTATTTTCATAAAATTTTTTCAACTTAATTGGGCTTTTAGAAATTTCAACAAACATTGGATTTGTCATAGATTTGAATGGTAATCTCCTAAGATCTTTTTTCAATGGGTTATTTTCTAGATTGAACAAGCATTAGACTGATTACCAAGAATTGGAGATGGATTAGAACTACCTATCAACCTTGACTTTGTTTTGACTTCTAAATCCATACTTCATTCCTTTTGGCCTTTAAGATACTTATAAAATTAAGTGAGATGATGGGTTTTTAAGTCCTTCAACTATACATAAAGACTTGAAATACCTTGGCTTTCTTTAATTTTTATGCCTTGGTTATTCTTGATTTGAGAGACCTAAAATCAAATAATGAAATACTTACACACTGGTTAGCAACTTAATTATCACTTATTATCATCAAATAAGAATTGAAACTCTAAAATTTAACACCGACTACTGCCCAATAGTCTTAGTCACAATGAAAGCTTACTCCTATTTTCTCAAACTATATATCCTCGAGCCTCTATTTACCATATAGTGTGATAGTCATAAGGTCCTTACCCATTGAAGTATTCTACTATAACATGCCATAAGCAACTCAAGCACAAAATTACACCCTCTTACACCATAGTGAAGAAATTATGAGAGATCTTTACCTTTTCTAAATTTATTGTTGGAGTTAAAAAAGTAATTGGTTTTGTTTTAAGATTGAAATATTCTTATGATGAACATTGATAGGTGTCACTTCTGGCAACACCTTTAGTTTGTCATGCCAAAGGATATATTAATTTTTTTTAATATATAAATTAAAGCTCTATTTGTTTCGAAAAAAAATATTTTCCAGGACGTATCATTTGGCACCATCTATAAGACTTGTGCTAAACATATGAACAAGGATGATTTAGATTCCTTACCTATATGTTTATCATAAGTCCCAAATCTATTCAATAATCAAGCAATAAGATTTGATATTTAAAGCCCAACTAGACCCGTAGAAAACCTATTTCTAGTAGCCTAATTATAAAGATTCAAAGTTGTATTAATTACGACCCTAAATTAAATAAGTAATTTAAGACCTAGATTAAACAAATCTGTAAAATTATGAAGCCTTCACTCAATAATTTCACCAAGTCCTTTCAAGAACTCAAGAAGAGAAATCTCTCTCACAAAAGCTTATAGCCAAAAGAATAATTCATTAACTTATTAATCATGGTCGAATAGAGGGTTATATATAGCCTTACAAAATAACCTAGCTAATGAAGAAGAAAGAGAATAAAACCCTAAAATCTAAGTGTAAATTTGGCCATAAGGAACAATCTTGAAGAGTTCTTGCAAATCTTAAAAACCTTGAAGAATTTTGAAAATATTGGAAAGATCTTATAGAATCTTGAAAATCTTAGAAAATCTTGGAAGAATCTTGGAAATCTTGGAAGAGTTCTTTGATGCCAAATCTTTGGAATCTTGGAAATCTTGGAAATCTTTAATTTGTATTAGGGCATAAGTTCCCATGCTATTGGAACATGTTTATAGTTAAGACAAGACAATCTTATTCAACATGTTTTGTCTCATGTCTTGTGCTAACATGAAAATTTGAACTTTTTACCAACTTATTGGGCTTGTCAGAAAGGCTCATAAAAAAGTATTCGTAACTGAAATTAAATCCAAATGGGCCTTGTTTTAGACTTGACAATGATCCACTAAATCCATCTACTAAAAGTCTAATTTCCAACTTTGGGCTTTGACTTTTGCATGTGCCATCCATGAATCCAATGGGCCTATTAGGTTCGTTCACAACATTCCCTCTTTCTTTGGAAAGATTCATCCTCAAATCTTGGCCAATAAGAAAATAAAAATTCAAACTAAAGTCTCTAATATGTAATAAAGAATCCTAAGTGAAATTACCTTGTAATGAATCAAGTCTTTCCACCTATATCAAACACTAATCGCATAAAACATAAAACGAAGTTAGCACAAACCAAAGACAAAGGAAAAAATTACAAAACAAAATTAAAAGAACAAATTGAAAACCTAAAAAATGTTTTCTACCTAGTGTAGATAAACACTAAATCACTAAATTTCTTTCTAACAAAATCATTGGACAAAGAAAATTTAGATTTTAGAAAAGAACTAGAATTTAAAGAACAAGAAAAAGATTTAGAAACATAAGAATTAAAATAACCTTTGAGATCAAAAGAAAATTTCCTACGTAGCCAACATCTAAAGTAGAAAGAAGAATTAAACAAAATTTAGAAACACTAAAACAAGGAAAGAAATGATTAGAATGATAGAATTTTGGAAAACAAGAACTAAAGTCTTTTAAAAAGAACATACTTCTAGAATGAAAAGAAGACTTATAAAAAAAAAAGTTTTAAAAGAATTCAAAAGAAGAGATGCCAAAATATACATTAAAAGGAAATAAATGTTTAAAGCAAAAAAGAACAAAAACATAAAAACAAACATTTATTATTAGAAGAGAAAAGATTAAAAATGTTTAAACATGAAACAAAAGAAGAAGAATCACATTGGAAATAAAAATAATCATGACTAGAACATGAAAACTGATTTGAAGAAGAATAATAAATGCATAAAGAAGAAGGAAAATGTTCTAAGCAAAAAGAATTGTAAAAACATGAATTAAAAGAAGAAATCAAACTAGAAACATAAAAACAATAATTATAAGAAGAAAGATTATGCCTAAAACAAATTAAACAAGAACAAACATCTAAACAAAGACTAGAAAACTCCTTTTACATAAATTTTCAACCCCACTCTTCAATTTAGCACCATCATCAAAAGTAGTATGAGTTAGGTCGTTTTGTTTGCTATGCATCTCCATTAACAACCACTCTTCATAACCTTGTAAAAGAGACATAAAAACACTATACAAAATATTGTAAATTTCATTAGTGGTGTAATATATCCCTTTAAACAAAAACATGGTTGTGGTCCTGGAAAAATTGGTTTCAATCTTACCACTCTCTTTTATCATAAGGGCTTTTTTTTATACATTATTTCCTTTTGCATGCAACTCTCTTTTTTTATATGCATCCACTTTAAGTGCTCTCTTTTTTCCACTCTTTGCTCATATCTCTCATTTTTCTACTCTTTGCTCACAGCTTTCCTTTTGTTGCATAATTAATTATTTTTCTTTCAAGTTCATGCATTCTCTCTCTATCTCTCTATTTCTTTTTCTTTTAGCTCATCAACAAGTACATCATCATGTATGATATTTACAATTTGAACATTAGAACAAGCTTCTAATAGTGATGTATTATCATTATGTAAACTAGTACTATCACCATTCTCTAATATAATCATAGCTTTTTTATTTGTACAATCATGTTTAAAATCTTGGCTTTTAATACTTGCGTCATAATGTAAGGAAGTTTAAATGTCCATTGTACCTTTAGAAATAAGAATCTCATCATTAATGGTAGCCTTTTGATATTTCTTTTTATTGGCTCGCCTCATGCCTACCCCCTCTTTTTGGTAGCATTCTTTATTACCATTAAAATTGAACAAGTCTCTTTTTATTCTAAATTGATTTCCATGACTATCTTTACTTTTTTCCAAGTGGAAATAGGGTCCTTTCCATAATACCATTTAGTTTATTGTACTTGATCACATCTCTTCAATGTTTGGCCTTCAAAGTTATCAATAGCAATTATTACCTTAGTTTCTTTGGAATACTTGTAGCATTTAAACTCAAGCTCCACCTTCTTTTCTCATGCTAGGTACTCTTTGGGACCACCTTTACCATCAAAATATGGAATCTTTGGCCTTTGATTATTAAATCTTATTGTCCATTAGCACCTTTTTCCCAACTTATCATTATAAAACAAGAAATAGGAGAACAAATAGTACCCCCACAAGCACTCCCTAAAGATGACACTTTGTTTGTGTTTCACACAATAAAGTTTTTGCCATCTTATGATCTTACACACTTTTGTCTTTTACCTCTCAAATTTCTTTTCTTTAAGTTCTTTGAGGAATAACTTTACTTTATTTCAAATTAAGCTTAAACTGAAAAACAAACAAGTAAAAACTAATTCTTAAAACACTTAAAAAAAATAAAAGAATTGAAAATAACACAATTGATTGCAAAAATAAATTTCTAAAGGCCTAATCATGAATTTGAAGAACAAAAGGATTTAGAAGTTGTAAATTGGTATTTTAAACTCAAAATTGATGAAAAATCAAGTCTAAGCTGAATGCAAATCAAACAACTGAAATTAGTTTCTTTTGGTGCAAAACAAGTTCTTAAGCAATTTCTAGCTTCCCTTCTTTCTTTCTTTTCTTTCTTTTTTTTGATTTTTTTTACTTTTCTTTTTTTTTTTTTTTGGATCTTAGAAATTTTTTTAAAAAAAATTGAAATTGAAAGAATTACAAAGAGCAACTCAAAAATAATGTAAAAACACATAAAAGCCGAATAGAGTAAGATTATAGGCAAATTTCATAATTTCACCTTCCCCTTGAATTTGAATGATATGGTCCCTAAACTCAAGAAACTCCAACAAGTGATCAAACACAAAAAGAAACAAAGTGGAATGAGATGCAATGAAGAATTTGCAAGAAATAAGATTAAAATCAAGTTTCCTTAATTTAAGAAAATTTTGCAAAAGTGTCTTGTTTGAAATTTTTGATGAAATTTGATATGGGATGATGAATCAAGCTAATTTTATGATTTAAAGTGAAAACAAATAAATTAAAACTCAATTGGACAAGTAAAACCGAAATGGTGCTATAATTGCTCAAATCACAATTTTCCTTGTTTTAAGGAAATTTTGAAAAGCAATTTGTTCCAATTACATTCTAATGATGCAAAAATGTTTTTGGATGATAAAACACACTAATTTAATGATGAAAATTAAAAAAAAAAATAGAATGGAATACAATGACCAAGATGAAACCGAATTGAACAATGATAAAGTGCTAATCGCAATTTAGGATTTTTTTTTTTTTTGTGATTTTTCTGATGCAAATAACCCAAAATTGAATTCTGTCACAAAATAATGATTAAATATGATAAAACATATTGATTTGATGGAAGAAAAATAATGAAAACAAAATTGAATAAGTAGAAACAAGAACTAATCAAATTTGAGTCCAATGGAAGAGGTAGGACCCGAATTGATGCAAGGACACGAAAAGTAATGAATTTAAAAGATAAGTTACTTGATTTTGAAACCTTAGCTTTGATATCAAATGATATAGACAAGGTTCATTTGAATTCCTTACTCGTATATTTAGCACAAGTCTTAAATTTATTTAATAATCAAGCGACAAGATTTGATATTCAAATCCCAACAAGACCCCTAGAAAAACCTATTTCTAACAACCTAAGTTGTATTAATCTCAACCCTAAATTAACTAAGTAATTCAATATCTAGATTAAACAAGTTTGTGAAATTATTAATCTTTCACTCAACAATCTCACCAAATCCTTTCAGGAACTCAAGAACAAAAATCTTTCTCACAAAAATTTATAGCAAAAAAAATAATTCAATAACTTTTTAATCATGATCGAATGATGGGCTATATATAGCCTTACAAAATAACCTAGCTAATGAAGAAGAAAAGAGAATAAAACTCTAAAATATAAGTGTAAATTTGGCCATAAGGAACAAACTTGAAGAGTTCTTGCAAATCTTGAAAACCTTAAAAAATTTTGAAAATCTTAGAAATATCTTATAAAATCTTGAAAATCTTGAAAGATCTTGGAAGAATCTTAGAAATCTTGGATGTCAAATGTCAAATCTTGATTGGTGCACATTTTGATCATGATTTGTCTTATGACGTAAGGTCTCATGTTGTTGGAACATGTTTATAGTTAAGATAAGACAACCTTATGCAACCTGTTTTGTCTCATGTCTTATTATAAAATGAAAATTTAAATTTTTTACCAACTTATTAAGCTAGTCAGCAGGGGCCCAAAAAAAGTATCCAGAACTGAAATTACATCCAAATAAGTTTTAGTTTTGAGCTTGACAATGATCCATTCAATCAATCTATTGAAAGTCCAATTTTCAACTTTGCGCTTTAACTTTTCCATGTATCATCCATGACTCCAATGGGTCTATTGGGCTCGTTCATATTATTAAAGGAAAACCAAGTCATTTTTCAAGAAAATGAGTTCCTATTTCAAAAACGAAAAGTCGTTTTTCAGACTTTAGCAAACTCAATCAAATGAAAAATAACTTATATAAATACAAATATTGATTATCCTTAATCATCATTGACTATCGACACTTATCACAGGTAATTATTGGCTAGCGATGGTCGCTACACAAAAAATTTTCATTTTTAATGTACTTTTCTTATATTAAACAATAAATGGTGTAAATATAAAATATTTTTGGTTTAAATTTTGTTATAATATTATCAATCGAAAAAAATTAAAATTTTTTTATAGCATATTAGAAAATATATTATACATAAAATATTTTCCTCAAACAATTTATTTTCAGTAAAACAAGTTTAAGTATATAATTTTACCATTTTATATTCATTTTTTTTATATTTATTTAGATCAAGTTATGCATTTACTTTTTTCATTTTTTTTAATTACACTTGCTATTTTGCACATACAAACACAATTCTAAAAGATAATAGTAATACACGAAACTGCATGTCATAACTTATTAACACTAAATGATATATATATATATATATATATATATATATATATATATATATATATATATAATATTCCCTTGGACAATGCTTTAACACCAAATGGGGCCTGGGAAGGCTCCTAGCGCTAACAACGTCCGGCTTAATTTTCACTAAGTTTTCCCAAATTTTAAGTAGGAATGATGTTATTTCTTTCAATTGATTTTTCTATACATCGTCCACCCGTGTAATGCAAGGGTACAGATACCTAAGTTTTGAGAGCAGCTCTTTTTCTTGTATATTTTATCGGGGAAGATAAATCTCCAACTTGAGATAATGCCGAAAACGAATGATCCACCTACACTAAGCTCATCATACAGGTACATACAGGATGCAGTTTTTGATGGCAGTTGCCCATGCACCCAAGCAAAGTTTTGCAAGAGGAATTTATGGCGATCTCCATTCGCACTCAAAAAATGGGTAAAATGTAACTTTAGTAACCACTTAAATAACTGTTGTTACGACCCAAAAACCTGAAACCCAAGATGAAGTAGCATGACAACGGTTTGTTAAAAAATGGGGAAAAAAAAAGCTGGAATCAGTTATTTAAAATTTGATAAGGGTGCCACGCCATCAAACTGAGTTCCAAATATCAGATTCGTTTCTTCTGTTATTCTCTATTTAAAGCTACCCACCAGTATCTCCGAATTTTTTCTGTTCAAGCAGATAAATCGGATTATTTCCAGATTTGAATCAGAGAAAGGAAAAATTTAACAAAGCACAACCCCTAACCAAACACCTATTTGCAGCACCAAAGCAAACCCTTAAGCAAATATAATACCATTTCATCAAGCACATCTCATTTCTGCATAACCCCCACGTCATCCACATTCATCTCTGGGGGGGATCCACAGTCCGAACATTTGCACCTGCCATTCCTTCAATTCTATCTTTGGTGATCTCCACAAAATGGCCCACTATTTCATAGAACTGCTTCAAGCCGGACAATGGGAGAATTATGGAGGATCTATCAGAACCAGCAACCTGTAATAATCAGAGAATTTCCTTAATCATCAATAATACTATGAGATTAATGTTTAATTACCTAAAATAAAAGATCATTTTGGCTACCTTAGCAAATATATTGCAATTAAATTATATAATTTTAGTTACTAAAATATAGTTAGAAACTAAAATATAATAGTCTTACAACCAAGCAGTAAAATGTTGTTAACAAACCTTAGAGACCGAAGTAACTAATTGTAAAACAACGGAAATGAAAATACATCTTATGCCAAACCTCATTTCAGTATTGAGGTTAGCAATTTATCCTTTTTATTTTCTTAAAAGAATTTATTTTGGAATTAAAAAAATTTAGTAACAAATCCCTACAAGCATAAATAGGGTTTTCTAAATAAACAAAATAAGTTTTCAAAATCATGAATGAGTTTTAACTTTAAGTTTTTTTTTTAAAAAAAGAAAAAAATCTAACCGAAAAAAATTAGCCAACTAAAATAAAAACTAAAAAGATATAATTAAGACTTGGTTTTGTCATCGTATTTGCAACTGGTGTCAAGCCAATATCATTTTCATTATTCAAAACAACTATTAAAAATATCAGTCCATGCCATAACATGGAATTTCACCGAAATTAGCAAATCTAATAATTTACTGTGTGCAAAAAACAACTTTTGAAATTTTAGGCACATATAGAATTTTATATATACAAGGTAAAAATTGAGACAATCATCACATTCATAAATTCCTATTACTTTGTAATATAGCTCAAATAATATAAAGGTAGATTTAAAATAATTTCAATCATGGAAATACTATATTTAAGTCAGCCTTTTGTAGAAATCATTGATTATGCAGAGCACATCACAAGCGTAATTGATCGCTGACTCGAATTACAACTCGAGCAATCTTGGCTCTTGAATATTTTAAGTATCATAACAATATTACTTTTAGCATTATCACTTAAAATTTTGAGATTATTTATTATTTATTCAGTTCGAGAGATGTACTGAAATTTTAAGCCAATTCAAGATAAAATGAGTTTCAGAAGCACCTCCTAGAACTTATAAGGCAATTTAGTAATTTTATCACCTAAAGGATATAATAGCCATTTTAACATCTTCTATAGGAAGCAAAATAGTGATTTTAAAGAGATAAAACAATCATTAAAAAATCTTGTTAAGGAAGGGTGCTTCCAAATACTCTCTTAGCATATGTCATTGACGTAACAGATCTTAGTATTGGTATCAGATGAAAGGTTTATAGACATGAAGTTTCGGGGGTTCAATTCTAAAAATTTTAAAAATTCAGAGCCAAATGAAATTTCTACGAGCTGTTGTATAAAAGTAAAAGGATAAGATAATTGTTACTTTATTTTATTAAGTTTAGAAGGTTATAAATTAGCAGGAATGATTTAGTCTTTAAAAATCAAGACCTGAATTCTTAATATTTCGTATGCATTTCTATTATTAATGCAATATAAGAATAACCAAGCTACTTAACACTTTTTTCAATTAGGCATAGTATTAGATCACACACATTTATCCAAAACATATAAAACCACGCTGACATAGAACAGCTAGCTTTGATTAGGAGAGAGCTTACATGTAGCAGCAGATTTAAGAGAAAATGCAGAAGGAAGAATGAAGAAGATGAGAAAGGCAGAAATGATAGAAACCCTTCCAATGGTCAAATACTCAAAACTCTGAGAAACTAACATTATATATACAAATGTAGGCATACAAGGATACCCTAAATAAAAATATAATCCCAAATAAGATAATCACTTAAATAAACAGTCAAGATAGGATGAAAATAAATAAATGATATGATATGAGATCCTAAATGACAACAATCACCAATCTCCCTTTGGGAAAAGAACTCTACTCTGGCAAGTAAAAAAGTGAAAAATGAGAACTATATGACCCTTGGCTGCAACAATGACTTAATAGGAAGGAAAAAAAAAAAAAGAATAGCTGATATGAAGGAGATGGAAGTGACCACACTTGATCAACATGTTGATACATCTTGGGCAACATATAAAACTCTTGAAAGAATCAGTGGTAAACATATAAAGAGCATCATCCAAAGCAATGAGGCATCAAATATCGGCATTTAAGGCACAAGTAGGATTAAAAAATCCATAACAAAGAGAGGATAGAAAGAATTGATGGGCAAGGGAAGGAAGGAAAGAGGATTCAGAATGGAAGGTTGATAATCTCGAAATGACATCAATGAAACTTCTAATGTAAAAGATAAGGTAATGTGTCATATCTTTTAATGAAGATTTTACAGGTTTAGCACAATATTTTTGCCTTTATACTTGAAAGAAATAGTGCTTTTCCATGGTTGGTCACATCTAAATAATAAAGCCAAGGCAACCTAATAAGACATTAGAGGTGGCAATTCTCAACGTGACTCGATAACCAAACCCAAACTCGTCCCAAAAAAAAGAGGGTTTAAATCCACTTGAACCTATAGCAAACCTGAAATAACTTGAATCAAACACCCGAAAAAACTTTGGTTTGGGTGGTTGGGTGAGTCCTACGAGACCCATTGGGTCAGGTCACGAGTTAACCGGAATAAGTCATAATTAAAAACACATATAATTTCATCACAGCACCTAAGTTACACTCACATCACTAAAACTTTATTTTTATGTTATTATGGCATGTGTTACAATTAGAATGTTAAAAAATTGTAATCCCTAGCCTTTTTTTTTTTTTTTTTTTTTGAGAAACAACTTGATTTTTATTTGAATGCATAGGATGAATTGCAAATTTAGATTGCTTATTTATTAAAATTTGAATCTTTGAAGAGCAAGAATTTGCTGGATGTTTATAAGTGTTAGATTAAAAGATAAAGATATCAAGTTAAATTTAACTGGTTGAAATTTTACACTTCTTGAATAGTTAATGGCACTATTAAATCTCATGGACCAATTAAGCCGATTATTAGTAGTCTTTTCTAGAAATTTTGGCATGTAATGATTATATTAAACCTCAACTATGAAAAATTTGCATAAAATATATAATTACAAATATTGTAAAAGTTATTTTGACATATGTAGCAATTTAGAGCAAATAAACTAATATAGGTTTCATATGGGCATGTTAGACATTATGAGATGCTCGACTCAAAATCATGTTTTAATGAATAAACCCACAATCCAACCCAAACCCACCAGGATCTCAAATCCAATGGATGACCCAGAACCAAAAATGACCAGTAATGTCCCAACCAGAAGCTGCCCAACCCAATTGCCATGTCTAACATCTAAGGTCAAAACATCATACCATATTTATCTAATTATCTAGGGAAACATGTTATCTTTAAATAACAAGTAGCAAAGTTTTACCTACCAAGGCTACTTTTTTAATGACTGATGATGTGACAAAAGTTCAAGTTTCAACTTAGGAATTGCAACTTCAAAAACCACATTCAAAGCAGTCAGAAGCTCTAGCAGCATTACAAATTTTAGTTCCAAACTGAAGAAATGTATAAGCTTCCAAATATCAATTATCACTTTCTTCTATAACAGCAAAAACTTCTCCCATAATATTGATATGAGCACTATCTGATCTTCCTCTGCCTTATTAGAGGATTCAATAAAGGCATTTTCAGTCGTTAAATACTAGGTCAGACAAGGAAAAACAAGATAAAGGAGGTATTGAGTCTTGACTCATCCTAACCTTGATGGAAACAGCCTTTTGGTTGGAAGTATTACCATAAGAAGCAACTAGTTGGACTCATTCGCATGTTGTTAATGAGAAGCCTTATGAAAAGTCTCAAATTCTACAAGCAGTTTGGAGGCTTCATCTAAGTGGGCAGAAAATATAAGTTGATTGCCCTCTTAATATCTTACCTTAAAGTAATAAAAACCTTGAAATTACTGCCTTCTTCATGCAGCTAACACTAAACCTAAGATCTTCAAAGTGGTTCATATATTCAGTCATAAAACCAAATAACTATTCTAAATTTAACATTCAGTCCAATAGTTTTCTTTTGTAGGAGGTAAGAGTATGGTAAAAACTTGCCTCAGAAATCCTTAAGAAATGACCTCTGTTATTGCTGCCAAGATCAAAGAAAAATCTCTTCTGATCAGCTCTGATGACCTTCGAGACCCCCATGTTACCAATTTCTTCCTGTGGTGTCAGTTCAACTGACCTATCTACATTCAATTCAGATGCTGGAGCAGATTGGCTACTGTGCCCAGATATGAAGCCAGCTCCTACATCATCCGAAAGGCCAACAAGATGCTCTGAAGATTCAGAAGTTTGCTGTTTTGGCAACACAAGAATGAGTGATAGAAAAATTGACAAGTGAGACCCTTTTTATAAACAAAATGAATGCTCTATTAAGGAAAAGGGGAAGAAGCACGTGCATGCAACATAAAGGCACCTGATTGGGCAGTATGAAGAGCCTAGATGCTTCATTTATTTCTGCTAAAATGTTTCTGAATGCTGCCCAACCTTCATCCCGAGCACTTCCTGCAGGAACAATAATGGTACTGCGATTTCTACTAACAGAAGCCTCAGATACCTGCATGCACATGTTTATTAAAGCAGTTAACATGGAGAACGTGACAAGTCTAACAGAATCCCCAAGGGAGGAAAAATGGAAGAGATGACAAAGATGCTTCAGGCATTCACGCAATTCTAGTACACCTTGGACAAGTTCCGAATGAGATCAGATTGCAACCAAATAAACAGACCGCCATCAGTATCCAGAGCACAATTTGGACAAATCTTGCCACTAAACTATGTCAAGTTCCATGAAATCCTTTATTCTGGAAAGAATGTTGGGGATTGTTCCTATCATGCAAACCATAACATTGTCTCGTTCCCAGAGTTGCATAAAGCTTGGGAACTTGACGATTTAACAGAATGAACTATATATATATATATATATATATCCTAGATGTATTACTAATGATAAAAACCCATGTCAGACAAGTCCTACTTACTCTAATTTCCATTGACTTTAGGTTATTACAGTTTTTATGGACACAGCATCCAGGGATGAAAGGCAAAAAATTTTTTTGGGAGGGGCAAACTTCAAAAATTTTATGACATTTTAATGAAAACAATTTTAAGAATATTCACATAGATGAAAGATTACCTATAGTTTGTAGAAATAATAGTTTAATTCAAACAAAGAAAAAAAATTAAAAGTTTTCCCTCACAGTTCAATTTCAGGCTTCAACTTGTGTTGTTCTCTTATTCCTTTTCAGTCCCTTTTTTTTTTCTGACTTGGGAACCAAGTATTTCTTCCACCAGATGCAATAGAAAAAACAATGAGGAATTCATTCTTGTTATTTCGACTACCAAGAAATGTTGAATCATTTTAATTCTTATTTTGCCACAAATCAATTAACAAGATGGCATAAAAAAAAATTGTATATTTTTTTTGTTTTAAATCTATTTGTTGCAAGAATAAGGTGGTTTACTCAATGCGAATGTGATGGAATCCTCTAAATGTGTGTGGATGCAACTGAAACAATGTTTAGAGGTACATCTTACCGACATTCCATTTTGTGATTCAAAAAACAATTTAAAATGAACTTTCTTAGAAAAAATATCCTTTGATATTATTTTGGGAGTATTTTTACTCATTTGGAGGTGGCACAGAAATAATAGAGACCATAGAAAAGCTGGGACTAGAAGTATCGATTGTAGAAAGAAAAATAAAAAACAAAAGAAAAGGTATAGATTATTGGGATGCTTTCTTTTTCCTCCAAACTATATTAATCAAGGTGATCTCTAGTAAACCAGAATCCACATCGTAGCTCAATGGGCCATTATAGTAGGATGTAAGACAAAGAAATATAAAAGATCAAATAAGATCGACCATTGAACCAAATCTAATCCAGGCTGGTAAAGTAATTTTAGTCAACAGCAGCAAGGAGGTGCAACTGATGTATAGAGAAACTACGAAACCAGATACAACATAGAAACTTTTTATACATGATACTTGTTTAAAAGGTTAGGCTTCTAGCCCACCCCAGAAATATGTTTGGTAGCAATAACTCTAAGCTGTGGTATTAAACCCATATAGACATATAGAAAGCTTTTTCTTTGAGTAGCACTGTGGTTTAATTCCTCGCAATATCTGTAAGTTTTGACATTAATACTGCAGATGAGAAGCTATTTATTCCCGTGGAACTTTAACCAAGGATTGAAAAGTGGAAAGAAGACTTCCATCAAAAGGAAGAAAATTAGAGGAACCACAAAACCAGACAGCTCCATCAATCAAAAAGTGCAGATTAAAATTTCTATCCAAAACAGCTAAGGGCTTAATCTTCAGAACTAAAATCTTCTCTCAGCTAAGAGTAAGGAAATGTTTAGATAAAATGAAATGCGTAATTTAATACCTAAAGTATAGAAATGACACCAATTTAGGGAAGCAGAAATATGTTTAAAATAAAATGTTGGAGAGTGTTAGTAAGAATTCAATTGTTTACGCAAAAGTAAAATAAACTCAAAGCGAAGAGCAAGAGTAAAAGACAGAAATTGGAAGTGATTACCTTCAGAAAGCGGCCCCTCCTGTTTTCACCAATGTCAAAGTAGAAAACCTGTAATGGACATTACGATAAGCAAAACGATATGAAAACGAAAAAAGAGAAAAGAAAAGAAAAAAAGAGAAAAGGGGGTAAATGAAGTGCCTTGGTGTCGAGCTGCAATTCTTTGCTGAAGAGATCTTGGTCATCAGAATTAGCATAGTAGTTGAAGAGATCTAAGAACCAAGAAATCCCTGAGAAAGGGACAATAATGGTAGACCTTGTGGCTGACGTCTTCTCCGAAATTTTCAAGTAGCGTCCACGAGGATTCTCTTTCAGATCGAAATAGAACAGTTTGTGCTCCACCTGCAGCGTCTTACACATCAGCTCAACATCATTCCCTCCTCCTCCTCCACCACCACCACCAACACCGGCGGCACCACCACCTCCTACTCCTGCTCCTCCACCACCCGAATTCCCCTCCATCTATATATAGGCGTGCTGTTTCCTTTACTTCTGCTCCAGTGATGCAATACTCTATTCAAAAGTCAAACCCCATCTTATCGTATTTTAATTTAACATAAAAATACAAATGAATAGTGTACTCTATGCAGACTGATACAAGATAGATCTACAAAACATTAGGTGGAATTCGGATTTTGTACTCTGCAACAACAACTCAATGCGTTAGGGTTTGGAAGAGGAGAAGGAGGAGAAGATAGAAGCAGTAGGATGAGCGATAACGAGTATTGACTTGGTCCCATTTTCAAAATTTTTTTTTAAACAAATAAATAATGAAGATATTGTGTTTCCTCTCTCTCCAGGAGTCGCCTCAACCAAAATTGCGTTTTTTACGCTTTTAAACTTACGGCTGGTGGTAATGTTCTGCTCTGCTGCAGCATCATTCACCTTTACTCGTTTCTTGCTTTGGAAGCGTTGCTTTTTTTTTTTTTTTTTTTTTGTTACAACTTTTCTGTTGCCATCAAATACTACTAAATTCACCTCAGCGAGAACAAAAAATACATTCGAAAGCTATTCTTTGGTATATCATCCAATTTTGTTTTAAAAAATTGAGTTGATTAGTGAATTGGTCAGCTAATTAGTTCACAGTTTAGTCATCTAATTGATTTAATTAGTCTAATTTAATTAATTTAATAATAAATAAAATTTTAAAAATATTATTAAAATAACTTTAAAAATTTTTAAAAATATTCAAAATAAATAATTATAATAATTAAAAATAAAAATATTAAAATCAGTTTAGTTCAAATCAAATCAAACACTAATTTGATTCTCAATTTTATTGATCTGATCAATCAATCAAATATGATCCGGTCTAATTTTCAAAGCATTGATTTTATGGTTCAATCAACCTTCTACCAAAAATATATTATGTATATTCCACATCTCACCCTAGTTGACAATTAATTTCATCCAAACTATACCATTTAATTTCATTAATACTAACTTACAACACATATATTTGGAATTATCTCAATTTTCATCTTCTATTTTAATTAATTTAACATCTCAAATTTTATTAAAAATTTAAAAAATCAAAAAGCAAAAAATTAAAAATTATTAACCAATGTTAGATGGTTTGAGATCCTTTCCTTTTACTAACCAATGTCAGATGGAAAATCCATAGTTTAATATCTGTAGACTATCAACTTATGGATCTAAAACCCACAATCCCTTAATGATCGAGACAAACACACTTCTACTAGGGCTCTACCAATGTGACATCCCCCTATTGGTTGAAAAGAGTAAAGTCACTCAAAGGATTTTCACTCCTTAAAATGGCCCTCACCCCTAGCTTAGAATAGTGAAAGGCTTAAGGTAGCAAAACACAAAAATTTGGGGACCATATATAGGGGGTTGGTTATTTAACCTAATCATATTACGATAATAGGCCTAATTAAGCCCATAAGGCCTATGTCGAACTTAGTTTCCTAAACTTATTTAGAACTTATAATCAACTCCAAAATAACAAGAGACATCTTTCTATTAAATAATAATTAATTATATTATAGTCTTTTGTCAAATTCTATTATGTGTGATCCATTAGACTTCTTAATATGTCAACATCAAACATAAGTTCTAATTTATATCAACTTATTTAGAATAGGATGAATTAAATTTAATTTAATCCATCATTAATTTTAAATTAATTAAACCATATCAAAGATCATGAATGTCACTTTAGTTATATGTGATCTACTTTTCCTTAGTTCCTTATGAATGCCCAAGGTGTGGATCGAAGTCATGCTCAAACAAGTCAAATCTTACTTGTGACTCCATCCTTTTATCAATCAATATGAGCTCGAGAGGACGTGAGGTCATACATTGGTATTAACCCCAAATTGTGGCATGTGTTTAAATCAATAGGAGGATCCTTTAGGCCTTGCATAAGTTTGAAACCCTTCTCTAATTTTGGTGGTTAACGAATGACTAAGTCTAGACAATACATTGGTATCATCCCTAATAGAATGTAAAATCGCCAACCAACTTTGGTTAGAATAAGAATCTAGACAATGACAAAATTTTAACCTACCTAAATCATTTAGAAGGCCCAGTTCATCTTTATTCCATTAGAGATCAAGTTCCAAAATTAGGTATGACTTAGGAAAGAGGTTAGGCACCCTAAATTGGCCAGATATCAAGATCTAGCCTTCGAACATCTTTGAGCCACTTTTTACCATTTTAGCCTTGTTATTAATTAGTCTGATTAACATTCATGAACATGTTTCTAGCGTGGTTGAATTAAGCATTTCATCATTAAGGCATCATAATCACATTAAGGTGAAGGGGCATATAATATCAAATAGGGAGGTCATGTATATTAATCATTCACAATCATACATAATGGGACATATCATATACTTTCCACCACCTACACAAAGAAGACATAAGTTAGTTTCCATCAAGGAGATAAAATAATGAAGTAAACAAAGTAAAATGGAATTAGGTAAAAGGGCCTCATCAAATCTCCAAGTCAAGGGGACCTAGGCATGTTTCTAAGTATAACATTCTATATTAATAACAAAATAACATGGCAAATCATAAATGAAACACAAATGCAAAAAGTCATGAACAATATAAAGTTATTATGCATGGAATTCATAAAGCATATATAAAGGATAAAAGAGAGGCCTTGGGCAATGATTGAAGTTACTAACTTGGATTCCTAGAATCATTTAATCCTCGTCCATTAATGCTCTTAAAGAGTCATAGCATTCTCTAGATATCCATAACTATTAAGAGAGCTAGGATGTCAAGTTGGTGAAGGGATAAATCACATAAAGCCATAAATACATATGCTTTATTGAATCATGAGTATAACAAAAAAAAAAAGAAGGGTCATAGAGCAATGAACTCTCTCCCAACCATGCTTAAAGTAACCACATAAGAGAAGAAAAGAAGGTGGTTAAGCTAATGAGTTAGCCAGAAGGTGGTTAAACTAATGAGTTAGCCATCTACTTTTAGTAGCAAAGATAAAACTCACAAGAATAATAAATAGATCATAAAAATTCAATAAGATGATGGGGCCCTTAGGAATGGAAAGTTCCCTATCCCATACATATCCCTAATAATATAAACATAAATAAACAAAGATATGAAGAGAAAAGAACATAAAGAAGACAAATCAACACATAAATGTAAAACCCTTCCTTTTTTATCCTTATTCCCCTAATGGAAGGATAATAGGTATAAAAATATCACCCTATTCAGTAGATGGAGCTCACAAGGGAACCTATTGAAACTGTAAAAGTCAAAAGAAAAGGGATGGGGGGAGTAGGAGAGAAAATAGAGTTGTTCCACAATCAAAGTGGGTTATACAGACTGATGGTTTGTACAACCTACTTAATGGTTTGTACATACCACAAAGAGGTCTTATAGACTACTGGGACTGATATTTTTATAAAAATAAGGGAAAAAGAAAAGAGGAGAAAATGAGAAGGAAATTAAGGTTCTAAATGCTCTTTTGAATATGCCTTCAGAGGCATTTGGGTTTGTGGACTATCCTTCAAATCCTAAGGAATATGCCAAAAAAAAAATTCTTAAAAACCTTGGAAAATTCACTGGATCTTTAGTTTGATGGGTTAAGTGTTTGATTTTTATGTGTTTAGGGTGTTTGAGTAGTAATTTTGACAAAGTAACATTAGGACTTTCAATGAGCAGTAATTTTGACAAAGTAACACTAGAATTTTCAATGAGCGGTAATTTTAACATAGTAACACTAGAATTTTCAAGCCTCCCCTTTCTCTCTCTAAATAAAGGTATTTATAAAGGAAGAAGGGTGTACTAGAGCTAAGATAACTCTGGTTTTACTCTGGTTGCATTTCATTCACAACACACAGTAGACAAAGGCCATGAATCTTCTGAAATTAGGGTTTCATGGTGGTCTGCAATCTAAGAAATTAGTTGTACAACCAAGGTGTTTACATGGGATTAAGTTCTGGAAAGTTTTATGGCTAGAGTTTGTCATTTGGCTATACAATCAAGTAGATGGTTGTATAACCAACTAAATAGTGGCTGACAAAATTGAACTTTTAGGCTTCGTTTAGGGTTTGATCCAAGGCTTCTCAAGGCCTTTATTCTTCTTTCTTTATAATTTTCCTTGCATTTTAGAGAATAACTCTAATAGTTTTATTCATCGAGCTTACATCCTAGGGCCCAAAATATGATGCTTACATTCCTATAGAAGATTGTTGTCCTAAAGTGCCTTAGAGGGAGAGTGAAAAAAGTAATGACAAGTATAAAAATTCATGACTAATAAAAAAAAGCGACAATAATAAGGATACTAGAACTTTATAGAGGTTCAACACAAACCTAGTCTATGTCTTCTCCTATAAATCACACTAAAAAGTTCCACTACCAAATAACTTACAAGTGTTATTCAAACCTTTACACTAGAGTGAATTTGGTGAACACTACTAAAAAAGCTTTACCAAATAGTTTTTAAGTACTATTCAAGCCTATCCAAGATAGTTTATAAGAGCGAGCCTTGGATTTTGCTCAAAATAATGGAATCTTATTGAGACTTTTAATTATTTATTGACCATTAGGGGGTCAAGAAGACGTGGAGTCATATACCTTAGTACAATCTTATTAGCGACATATGAAGTGGTCAATGGTGGATTCAAGGGAAGGCCTTTTGATAGATAAAAGCCTTTATAGAATCAAGTGGCCAACAGGGGCTCGAAGGGTAATACTTTAGTAGTAGTTGAATGTTTGATTGGAGCCACCACCTAATTTTGATTGATATAAAATTCTAGGTGATGAAGGGTTCTCATCTGAATAGCTCATTTAGAAGGCCCAACCTATTTTCACCCATCATATATTAGGTTTAGAAATTAAGTACAATTTGGAAAAGAGGTTAAACAACCTCAAACTACCCAAACTTTAGGATACAACCTTTAAGAATCTCTTATTGACATTTATAAGTTTTGTCCTTATTAATTATTTAGTCTATTTTAGAATGGTCCTAATCATATATTTGGTGCACGTCCATTCATCCATAACAAACAAAATAAGATAATCATTCACCATGGGGATAAAAGGTATAAGATCAAATAAGAAAAAGGTATTTATGCAATCTTATAAATGGATATATAATATGCAATTATTTGCCCTCCTAACCTATAAAATCAATCATAGATTAGTCCTTAGAATGAATAAACAAAATATGAAAAGAGGTAAACCCTATATCTAATTAAAGTAAATAAACATGCAAGGGTAATGTCTTCCTCACCTTGGTTAAGGAATACCTTAACATCTTACCTTAATTTGCTCATCATAATTGGTCATAAAAAAGTTATTCATGCCTCTAACATATTGTTCTAATCACAAATCATGCGTAAATGATAAATAAGAAGATATGTTATGCATTCATATTGTAATATAGATCATAAAGTGTGTGCATGCAATATGGAGCAAGATAATCAGAGCATAAGTCAATAGTTAGCAAAATTAGAGACAAAATCATGAGGTCGTAGTTTTCCTAAAACCTTTTCCAAGTTCTCATTAAACATGATCAATGTGCTACGAGTAAAAAGGAAAACAATCCTAGCCATGAAAAGGGCTAAGATGCATTCCTAAGCAGGATAATATGTGTAGAGTTAAAAATAATGGAATAACTCAAATAGTAAAATGCAAAATTGCAAAAATAGAGGTCGTTGGAGCTTATTACTCACCCTAAGTGATATACCTTTACAACCTCTACCATTAGGATAGAGAGAAGACTAGTTTAGCCATATAGGAGACTAATCAATCCTCTTTAAAGGTTGTATTAATGATTATAATAAAAGAGTTAAAAGAAACATATCAAATAAATAGAAAATCAAATGGAATGTCGGGGTTATTAAGCCTCTTCCTCTTCGTCTTCCTCCCAAATGCATGCTTAAAGAAGGTTAAAAGAAGAATAACCATGTAATTTTAGGTGTGTTAAATATCCACTATATGATATTTAATCATGAAATATGACTAAATATAGTGGATGAAGGTCCTTAATTATTGCAACCTATCTCATCCTATCCATATTTGGGCTTAATATCCAAAGAAAATAGCTAAAAATCTAAGAAAATAAAGAAGAAAATATGTCATGAATATTTATGGTTTTTATAGACCAATCGGTGGTTTATACAATCCACAAAGATTTTTATGTAGATAATAAAGTGTTTGTACAGACCATTAGGCCTGCTGCTGATAGAATATGAAAAAAAGAAGAAAAAGGAAAGAATAAGAAGGAAAAGAGGGAAAAAAGGACTGGGATGGCCTGAGGGTTAACTCTTGGCCCTTAAAGGCAGTTAAAGTGATAGAGTTCTTCTCCAAAATGCAAAAGTTTCAATTTTAAGAGGGATAAAATTTAGTCTTTTATCTTAAATCCTTAATAAGATGGGTGCCTACTTAATTTTTATAGGTGTAAGTGTTTAGCGTTATTAGTTTTCAATTTGGCAGCACTTCCTTATGTTGTTTTAGCCTCTATCCCACCCTATAAGAGGTGGGATATTTACAGAGGAAAGGGAGTGTATCTGTGTTAGTTATGTTCCCTAGGCCAAATCTTGTAATGAATATTTTCTTAATAATGTCATGGTTGCATTTTTATTAAAAAATTTTTTCATATTTTGTTTACGGATTAAATTATAAATTCTATGAACAGTTAATTCTATCTAATGTCATTAAGTATGTGACTTAATAGGAAAACCTTTAGGTGTAAAGAATTCAATTCTAAATTATCCCAAGTCAGTCATTATTATTGGGATTATAATAAATGAAGTTTAGTGTGTGTTTTGATTGATGACTATGTTTTACTCATCATGAATATGTGATATTAAGTCAAACACATAGATATATATTTAAGAAGCATTGTATTGGACCGACCCACTATGAGAACACTATATGGATAAATAGTCATAAGTGATTCTTATGCAATAGTATTAACTTAATCCTTTGACCTAAAAATCACCATGGATTCCAATATGATGAACTTTATATTTTGATACAGTCCAACATTATCTTTAATCAGATGATTATATAGACTGATATTAGACATAAAGTATATCATATAGAGAAATATGAGTAATTGAGAATGAATTTGTCTCTCATGTATTTATGAGAAATATATCTCTAGGCCCCTTAATAAGTTAGACTAAAGAGATTAAATGG